>ML797946.1:158122-170269 GCA_009831015.1 Picea engelmannii | reverse complement strand
GCCCTTGAATGCAATGATGATGATGATGAATTTTTCTCTACAAGTGAAGAAGAAGATGTAGATATAGTTTGTGTAAAGTTTGATGGTATTTATCCCATGAAAAGAATAGAAGGAATTCTATTAAAACTTCAAAAGGAAATTGAGGAGGGTTTATATATGTATAGGAGTGATAATTTGTATACACACTATAACTATCTTTCGGATAACACTAAGAAGTTTCTTAGGAGGAGTCAAAGGCACATCTTGAAGTTAAAAGGAATGCTCAAAGAACAAGAAGATAGTTCTAAATTAGAAGAAAAGGAAGAAGAGATCACAATACTAAAGAATGGAAAAGAAGACATGAATATAGATGATAAGATTAGTAAAAGTTTTGAAACCATTGTCCATCTCAAGACCCAAATTCAAGAAGCCAAAAGAATAGAGGAACTATTTAAGATTCAAATAAATGAAAAGGAAGATTCACGTTGCAAGTTAGAAGCTGAAATTGTTGACCTTAGAAAGAAGGTGGAAAAGTCAAACAAATTCTTGAATAGCTAACGAATCTTGGATGAGATCTTGGAAAGTCAAAGACCATCATGTGATAAATCAGGTCTTGGATACAAAGGAGAAGATACACATGTTGAATCAAGCACCTTAAAGAAGCATGAGGTAAATCCATCAAAGAAGGAAGACAATGTTGCAAAACAACCATCTACACAAGGCAAAGAAAATTTCAAAAGAACAAATCAGGGAAGAAATCAAGAAGCCATTTTTGGGACACCAAAGCAAAGGTATGAAAGTATTTTTCATGGGCATTGTTATTCATGTAATGGATATGGTCACAAATATTTTGAATGTAGATCTTATGAAAGGAGATATAATGGAAGATTCTATAACATCACAAGGTGTTGGAGATGTGATCAAGTAGGACATATTGTTGCTCACTGTAACTCTATGAGATGCTACAGCTGTAGTGGATTTGGCCACAAATCCTATGAGTGATAGAACACAAGAAGAAAGTCCATGATGAGGACTTCACATAGCATGGTTAGAAGAAGGAATGAAGTAAGAAAGGGAGACATCTTTGAAAAAATGGATACTCAGAGCTCAAGTTCTGAAGAGAAGGGTCATCTACAGAAGTGGGTGAAGAAGACAAACCAGCCAGATCAGAATGAAAGATTGAAGGGAAGTTCAAAAGTGCCATTTACTAAGGCACACGCAGGTAACAGTGGTGACAATCACGTGTCCATGCGTTCTGACCTTGAATAGGTCATGTACACACGCGCTCAGTTGTGCAACAGGCCGCATGTCTATTGTAAAGCCTTGGGAAAAAGGCAATGCACATGGCTTGGAGTTTGATGTGATGGTATAAATCTGTACTGCAGAGTCTGACATTGTTTATTGCAGGTTCTGACACTGTTTTCTGTAGGTTTTCATGGTCAGATCATGCAAGGTTATGATATAAAATAAATCTTTGGTGCATGGCACTAACCCATGAGTATGGTTTGATTCTGATCTGTCTGAGTACATGGCTGGTACTTTTTGAAGTTTCATTGATATATCTTATGATGTGTTATTGGAAGCATATGGTATTGTTGGATATCATGGTGCATGCATTTTTCATGTGGATGGGCTACACATTGAGACATGTAGATTGATATTCATGTGGGCATATTGGTAGATGCACATGTTGGCATATAGTGGATACATTTCATGGATGATATCTTTTGGCACATTGTTGATATACATGGTTGATGTACATGGGTGTTGTGCATGGTGGGCACATTTTGGTACATGATGTACTTGGTGGATATATTGTTCACGATTCTCTATTTCATTGATGACATATCTTTTGTTTCATGATGTATGGTATGGAAAACGTTTGATGCATGAACAGGTCCAAGGATCGTCATATGGTAGCATATTGTTCATCTTGCAGAGAATATACGAGGAGACATACCCTTAGGGGGAGTCATTCTTCTTCCCATGATTCTAGGAGGAGATATTTATCAGATACATACCTAGAAAATAGACCTATATTTGAAGAAAGAGCACAGAAGCATAATTTCAGGAGGAGAGATGGTCACAGGGGGAGTATGTTTGATGTATTTTTAGCATTACATCAGATTGATATCCCTTGTTCAAAAGGGGAGAGATTATACAGCGGCAACAAGACAGGGGGAGCAGCCCCAAGAGGAGAATGGCCCTTTGCCATTGATTTCAAAGGGGGAGAGATAATCACATTGATGTATTCTCATGGTGAGATCACACAATGGTATAATAATAATAAAAAAAAAGATAATCACAATGATGTGATTGATGTCTATTGATGGGGAGAGATTGATGTGGAGAGATAGTCACATTGACTATTGATGAAGAAGCATGCCTTGTCTACATGTTGACATCAATAATTGGTAATTGGAAGTTGACATCAATGTTGGTATTGCCATCAATGACAAAGGGGGAGATTGTTGGATCATGTTTTCATTGATGCCAATGGTTTGTCATTGATGCCAGTGGTTTGATTATTTGGGAGATTGTTGGATCATATGTAATTGATGTAAATGATTTGGTTTGATTGATGTCATTGATTGATGTCAAGTAATTGATTGATATGATGCCCTTGATGATGATATATGTCCAAGTGGAAACCAATCGATGCAAAGATGAATCATTAGTGTCTTATCATGGTTGATAAGGTGCACAAATGGATGAACTCTAAAGTGGTCCCCTGATGCACACGCCCGCTACCTCTCAACCCGCAGGTTGGGCGGTCCGCATGCTCACAGGATCTTTCTCTTCCACACGACCCGAAGAACTCTAGCTGGTTCTTCTATTTCCCCATCGGGAAATATGCACCCACAACAATCCTCGTGGGATCCCCCTCTTTACAATCGGGAGATCGGGCTTCGCGACTTCGCGAGGTCAATGGTCGAGTGTTCGGCTCTCGAATCCCCGAACCCCGATAGAGTCAATGCTGACCCTTTTTCTATCGCGATTTTCTCTATCGCGATTTTGGCACTCGCGATGTCAACCAACTTGTTTTACCGACTCCTGAACCCTGATACGCTGAAACTCCGACACACGTGCAGGTTTGACCTTTCAACGTCTTCGCTTCATCGACATTTCGGAGTTCGCAATATCGCGAATCCTGATGCGATTGTTTCGGGACTTCTCACCACAAAACTCCGATATGGTGTGCCACCTGTCCACTCACCGACTCCGCTGTGGCCCACATGAATCTTCTTGACTGTCGGGATATCGCGTATCATGATTTCGCGATTCCTGATGCAGTGTTTGCGGGACTTCAACCCACGAAACCCTGATATACGAACCCACGTGTAAATCCGACGGCCCTTGTGGCTTGGATCTACGGCTCTGCCCCTTCTGAGCTTGAACCCTGTGGGAATACTCATGGTATCTCCCCTTCTTCTCTGTGAGATCTAACGACTCACGGGACATCGCAAATTCTCCTCAAGGAATTCCGACCGTCCGCTTCCTCCTTGGCGATTCTCTGCGAATGACCAAGTGTTCCTCCACAAACTTGTCCACCTGCGGCGCGAACTTATGACGCCTTCTTGAATCTTCCAATCGCAACTTCCCTGCGCTGTCCTTCAACAGTTTCGAAGGCCTTATCCTTCATGAGATTTTCCCAACTCTGAATATTTCAGAGAACCTTGCACGCACTCCTTGCGGCAACCCTCAGACACTCCTAGTGTTGAATCCTTCGACCCTGAACACACCTGCAGCGACATTCTTTTGATACCTTTCTCAGATTCACAACTCTGGGACTTAGCTTCACTCGGCCTGCACACTCCTTGCACGACTCCTGTGCCCACTTCACTTTTGAGGAAATGAGAACAAAAGTAAAACTATCTGAGCTTCAGAGACGCAACCCTGAATTCTTGTCGACGCACTCCTTGCGGACACTCCAACTATACTCCTTGCAGGAATTCTTGCTCAGATAGAGAAACAATTGAAACTCATTCCATTCTTCCTTTCAGAATTCAAAATCAAACATGAAATCATATACACAACATATAAAGAAAATGTATAACAGGAAACAAACATTCATGAGCATATCATTCATCATCAATACACAGAGAACAAACACAAAAACCATGAATTTGAATTAACCTCTTCTATTAATCCAAATATATGTACATGGGTGTTCTTACATAGCTCTCTGCTTTCTCTTGCTCTTCTTTACGATGTTGCTTCTTCTAACTAACTTACAATACACAAAGAGGGTGTCTATATCCCGTTTCCCTCTTGCGCTCTCAAATAGTCTAATCTAGAATTAAATTCTATCTACCTGCATTAACTACTATAAATGCCTTCTACCTACTAAGGACGAGAGAAAATGGCTCAAGGTTCGTTTACATTATACAAGTGCGCTTCTTCTTAATGACTTCAATTAAGATTGTGCAACAACTTCATGGGAAATTCAAAATTTACGCTGGCGCTTGTCCAGCTGTCCTTCGCTTCTGTGCTGGCTCGCTTGATGTTGGCGATGCTCCTGCATCATACTCTCTCGCTTGAAAAATTTCATGGGCTCCTGTCCATGAGCTCACGCACGGTTTGTCCATGCTTGTGTATCTATGCTTCAGTCTCCCAGCTGGCATCTTCAACTGGATGGTTCTTCCATTTGACCAGATACTCAAAGTATTGCTTTTGCCTGGTCCTCTTGCTCACTCTCTTGTCCAATATGCACTCCATCTGCGGCTTCTCTTCTACTGGAATCTTCTTTGTCCACTAGATCACTGGCTGCTCAATCCCAGCTCCTGCTTCCTCAGCTCTATAGGGGTACAAATCTGAGATATTGAATATCGGAGAAATTCCGATCCCATCGGGTAATTCAATCTCATAAGCATTCGCCCCAAATTTCTTTAAGACCCCACATGGTCCGATTTTCTTCATCTTCAATTTGTTATATGTTCCTCTCGGGAACCTTTCTTTTCTTAAATGTGCCAGAATCAAGTCACCAACCTCAAACTGAAGTTGTCTTCTATGTTGATCTGCTCTACGCTTGTATTCCTGGCTTGAATTCAACAGTCGCTCCTTCACCTGACTGTGAAGTTCCTTCATCGCCTCTGCGAATTCTTCTGCACTAGCGCTCCTAGTTGGAGTCTGTTCTGAATTCCTCAATTCAGAAATTCCCCTCGGTTGCATGCCATAGATAATCTGAAATGGACTTTTCCCAGTTCTCCTATTAATTGAGTCATTATAAGCAAACTCTTCCTGTGGTAATATGTTGTCCCACTGGCTATGGTGTTCTGTCACCAAGCTTCTCAGCAAGTCTCCCAGACTTCTGTTCACTATCTCCATCTGTCCATCCGTTTGAGGATGATAAGTTGAACTAAATGCCAAGTTAGTTCCCAGCTTCTTCCATAAGTTCCTCCAAAAATGCCCTATGAACTTCGTATCTCTATCCAAAACTATACTCTTCAGAAACCCATGAAGTCGAATGACCTCTTTGAAAAACAGGTTTGCAATGTGAGTTGCGTCACTGGTCTTCTGACATGGAATGAAGTGTTCCATCTTGGAAAATCTATCCACTACCGCAAATATTGAATCACAACCTCTTTGTGTTTTAGGCAACCCCAATACAAAATCCATGCTAATTGCATCCCATGGCCTCTCTGGTATGGGCAATGGTTGATAAAACCCTGCATTCTGTCTTCTTCCCTTTGAATGCTGGCAAATTCTACATCTGTCTACGAATGTCTTGACGTCTGCTTGCATTCTCGGCCAAAAATATGACTCATTCAGCTTTGCGAACGTCTTGTCATGACCAAAGTGCCCTACCAATCCTCCACTGTGTTTCTCCTTCAGCAGATTCTCCCTCATGGAGCATTTCAAAATACACAGTTGATTACCTCTAAACAGTAATCCTTCTTGGATCATGTACTCTATCCATTGGCTTTTATCCCTGAGAATTGGATTCTCAGCTACTTCATACACCCCCTTAAAATCATGATCAACAACGTACATGTTCTTGAGATCATCAAAACCTAACGTTTTGACTTTGAACTCCTGCAACAGCAAACACTTTCTACTCAAAGAATCAACAACTTTGTTAGCAGTACCTGAAATATGTTTTATCACAAAAGTGAAATTCTGCATATACTCAACCCATTTAACATGTTTCTGATTCAACTTTTCCTGTTGAGTCACAAACTGCAATGCATGATTGTCACTGTACAAGACAAACTCCTTCGGGATCAAGTAATGTCTCCATTTCTTCAATGTCTGGATGATAACATAGAACTCCTTATCATAAGTGGAGTACTTCACTTTTGCTTCATTCAGCTTCTCGCTGGAGTATGCTATCGGTCTGTCTTCCTAACTCAAGACTGCCCCGATTGCAAATCCGCTTGCATCACATTTCACCTGAAATGTCTTTTGGAAATCTGGCAACACCAGAATTGGTTGTTCCGTAACCTTCCTCTTCAACAGATTGAAACTATTTTCAGCCTCTTCAGTCCAGTGAAAATACTTGTGTCTTTTCTTCACTGTGTCCATCATCGTTGTGCTAATTCCACTGAAATTCCTGATGAATTTTCAGTAGAAACTAACCAATCCATGAAAACTTCTCACCTCAAATATGCTTTTCGGTGATGGCCAATTCTTGATTACCTCCACCTTATTTGGATCCATCCTCAACTCATTTGCTGAAATAACAAACCCCAAGTAAATGAGCTCTGTCTTCATGAATGAGGATTTCTTCATGTTTATCAACAACTTCTCCTACTACAATTTCTACATCATTGTATCCAAATGCTTCATATGCTCTCCCACTGTCTTACTGTAGACCAGTATGTCATTCAAATACACAATGAATTTTTTTCCGATGAACTCCCTCAGGACTTCATTCATCAACCTCATGAAGGTACTCGACGCATTTGTTAAGACAAACGGCATAACAAGCCATTCATACAACCCTTCGTTTGTTTTGAATGTTGTCTTCCATTCATCACCTTATCTCATGCGGATTTGGTGATAACCGCTTTTCAAATCAATCTTTGAAAAATATTTTGCTCCACTCAAGCAATCCATCAGATCATCCATCCTCGGCAATGGAAATCTGTACCTGATGGTTATCTTGTTGATCGCCCTTGAGTCAGTACACATCCTCTAGCCTCCGTCTTTCTTCAGACTGAGTACTGTTGGAACAACACATGGACTCAAGCTTTCCCTGACCAATCCTTTGTCCAATAAATCCTGGACTTTCCTTTTAACCTCCTCATTTTCTTGCAGGGTCAATCTGTACGCGGCTTTGTTTGGAAAAATGGCTCCTGGTATGAGGTCAATATGATGACTCACACTTCTAATCGCTAGCAACGAATGAGGTAATTCGTCCACTACTATATCAGTGAACTCTTCTAGTAGTTCCTGAACTTCTTCTGGTAAATCGTCCATTCTTGTGTTGGTCAAAACAATTCTAGGATTTCTGACCATAATGAACTGTGTATCCTCCTTCTTCTTAACCTTAGTAAGGAGTTCCTTCCCACCCATGAGAAGTATTGTGTTGCTTACCTATGGCTTCACCTCCTTATCCTTGATTGGAAGCAACATGCGTGTCCTCCCATTCTTCTCCAGGGTGTATGTGTTCATTCTCCCATCATGAATCACATTCCTGTCATATTGCCATGGTCTACCCAGCAATAGATGACAAACATCCATAGGAATGACATCACACAAGATATTATCATTATATCCTCCTATCTTGAATTCAACTAAACATTGTTTAGTGACAGTTACCTGATGTCCTTTTTGTAGCCACAAAACTCTGTATGGGCTTGGATGATCAGTCGTCTCCATCTCCAGCTTCTCTAACATCTCTGTAGAAACGAGATTATCTGTGCTACCACTATCTACAATGACCTTGCATACCCTATCCTTGGTCTTGCAAGCAGTCCTGAAAATTCTGGTCCTTTGGACTGAACTCTCCACCTCCTTCTCAGGTGTCAAAAGGACTTTTCGCATCATCAGCGATCTTCCGCCTTCAGCGTCTTCTGCCTCAACATCCCGCCTCTGTGCCTCGACGATGTGAGATTCTCCACCCTCTTTCTTCTTGTCTGGACACTCGTAAGACTTGTGCCCATTCTTTCCACATGTGAAGCATGTAATTACTCCACCTCTTCCTCTTCCTCTACCTCTAGTACGAGGAAAAGTGTTGTTGTCAGCATAATCTCCTCTCTTCTCATTATGTTGTCCTCTATGTTCATCATATTGTTTCCCTCGCTGTGAGGTTCCACCTCTCTCAGTTCGAGTCTGAGGTTTCTTTGAGTTCTCTCTGGGCTTCTGATATTTGTCTTGGGCAACTGATTTGCCTCTGGGCTGACTTCTGCCTCGACCCCTCTGAGTCTGCTTTCGGCTCAGCGTCTCTTCAGCTTTCAGAGCCATCTGATAAGCATCTTCCACCGTTCGGATGGTTACCATGCTCATCTCATAATGGATATCATATCTCAGGCCATTCATGTATCTGGAAACTTTTTCATCATCGCTCTCTCGATGACCTGCCCTAATGTTCAGTTTATAGAATTCCTCAGTGTATTCCTTCACTAACATCAGCTTCTGTCTCAGGTTCTGCATCCTCCTGAACAGAGTAATTTGATAGTCCCTAGGGATGAATTTCGCCTTCATCTTAGCGATCATTCTATCCCAGCTCTTGATCTTTTGCTTGCCCTTGTAGCGTCTGTCAACTTGTAGTTCATCCCACCACAATGTTGCATGTCCCTTCAATCTAGTGACAATAGACTTTCTTTTCCTCTTCAACATCTTCATAGTCGAAGTATGTGTCTAGAGCTCTAATCCAATCTAGTAGCTCCTCTGCATCCAAGTTTCCCTCATAAACTGGAATGTCCATCTTTGCTCTTGCACCCATCCTGGCAATAGCTCTGATCAAATGTTCGTTTGATGCATCTTCGGCTGCAACTTCTTCTTCACGTTCAACCTCAATCTCACTTTCGGAATCACTAAGATCCCCACCACTGACTATGCGTCTTTGCGCTGTCTCCATATCTTCAAGTCTGGCTCGTAGATCACACATCTCTCTCTCCATAGTTGGATCTGTCATCTTCCTGCCTCTTCTTCTCGGCATTTCCCTCTCCTCTGGTGGATTGGGTTTCTGCATGTCCCTTCTCCTTGGCGGCATGGTGAATTCTATTTTCTCTCCTACAGAAAGCAAAGAACCTTTCTGTGCTATGATACCACTTGATGCACACGCCCGCTACCTCTCAACCCTCAGGTCGGGCGGTCTGCGTGCTCACAGGATATTTCTCTTCCACACGGCCCAAAGAACTTTAGCCGGTTCTTCTATTTCCCTATCAGGAAATCTGCACCCACAACAATCCTCGTGGGATCCCCCTCTTTACAATCAAGAGATCGGGCTTCGCAACTTCGCGAGGTCAATGGTCGAGTGTTCGGCTCTCGAATCCCCGAACCCCGATACAGTCAATGATGACCCTTTTTCTATCGGAATTTTCTCTATTACAATTTCATCACTCGCGATGTCAACCAACTTGTTTTACCGACTCCCGAACCCCGATACACCAAAACTCCGACACACGTGTGGGTTTGACCTTTCAACGCCTTCGCTTCATCGACATTTCGGAGTTCGCAATATCGCGAATCCTGATGCGATTGTTTCGGGACTTATCACCACAAAACTCCGATATGGTGTGCCACCTGTCCACTCACCGACTCCACTGTGGCCTACACGAATCTTCTTGATTGTCGGGATATCGTGTATCATGATTTTGCGATTCCTGATGCAGTGTTTGCGGGACTTCAACCCACAAAACCCTGATATACGAACCCACGTGTAAATCTGACGACCCTTGTGGCTCGGATCTACGACTCTGCCCCTCCTAAGCTTGAACCCTATGGGAATACTCATGGTATCTCCCCTGCTTCTCTGTGAGATCTAACGACTCATGGGAATTCGCAAATTATCCTCAAGGAACTCCGACCGTCTGCTTCCTCCTTGGCAATTCTTTGCGAATGACCAAGTGTTGCTCCATAAACTTTTCCACCTGCGGCGCGAACTTATGACGCCTTCTTAAATCTTCCAATCGCAACTTCCCTGCGCTTTCCCTCAATAGTTTCGAAGGCCTTATCCTTCCTGAGATTTTCCCAACTCTGAATCTTTCATAGAACCTTGCACGTACTCCTTGCGGCAACCCTCAGACACTCCCAGTGTTGAATCCTTCGACCCTGCGCACACCTGCAACAACAGTCTTTTGATACCTTGCTCAGATTTGCAACTCTGAGACTTAGCTTCACTTGGCCTGCGCACTCCTTACACGACTCTTGTTCCCACTGCACTTTTGA
This sequence comes from Picea engelmannii, assembly GCA_009831015.1. NCBI lineage: Eukaryota > Viridiplantae > Streptophyta > Pinopsida > Pinales > Pinaceae > Picea > Picea engelmannii. The sequence goes on along the minus strand of ML797946.1, from coordinate 159,952 downwards.
GGAAATGAGAACAAAAGTAAAACTATCTGAGCTTTAGAGACGCAACCCTGAATTCTTGTCGACGCACTCCTTGCAAGAATTCTTGCTCAGATAGAGAAACAATTGAAACTCATTCCATTCTTCCTTTCAGACTTCAAACTCAAATATGAAATCATATACACAACATATAAATCAAATGTATAACAAGAAGCAAACATTCATGAGCATATCATTCAACATCAATACACAGAGAACAAACACCAAAACCATGAATTTGAATTAACCTCTTCTATTAATCCAAATATATGTACATGGGTGTTCTTACACAACTCTCTGCTTGCTCTTGCTCTTCTCTACGATGTTGCTTCTTCTAACTAACTTACAATACACAATGAGGGTGTCTATATCCCGTTTCCCTCTTGCGCTCTCAAACAGTCTAATATAGACTTAAATTCTATCTACCTGCATTAACTACTTTAAATGCCTTCTACCTACTAAGGATAAGAGAAAATGGCTCAAGGTCTGTTTACGTTATAGAAGTGTGCTTCTTCTTAATGACTTCATTTAAGATTGCACAACAACTTTAAGGGAAATTCAAAATTTACGATGGCACTTGTCCAACTTTCCTTCGCTTTCGCACTGGCTTGCTTGATGTTGGCGATGCTCCTGCATCATCCCCTTATGGTGAAATCCCTCACGGGAAGACGCTTTACGGATCGATTTATCCTAGAAGAGTGGTTGGAGGATCCATGCTTGTATGAGGAATAATGAGATGAAGATCAATGAAGTTGTTGGTGAAACTATCCTAGATGGATAGTGCTTGACATGCCATTTCCGATGGTATGTGGAATGTCACATAACTCCTCACGGTTTGAGAGTTATGGCCTTATGAAGTTGGAGGACCCCCATATGAAGGCTTGAAGCCCCAAAAGGTCAAAGAACTAAAAGTGCTTGAAAAGAAGAAATCATTATTTAAAATGATAAAGTAAAGTGACAAAATCAAGATGGATTATTTAAATGATAAAGTAAAGTGACAAAATCAAGAAGGAATATTTAAATGATAAAGTATTGGAGAACTTTTTATTCATGGAAAGTGGTTAACTCTAAAATAAGGAAAATAGGTTAAGTGACCTAGAAATGGGTTAAGTAACCTAAAAATGGGTTAAGTGACCTAGAAGATGAAAGTATAAATAAGAAGCTAGGATCTCTTGTAAAATGTACATTTTGATAAGAATCCTTCGTGGATCAATGGAGAGCTTCTTGTGAATATCTTGTGGAGTATTGATGGAGAGTTTCTTGTGAGAGAATCTTATTGGTGTGGATCTCTTGAGCATTATTGAAGATATATTCTGAGGAAGAGAGAAAGAGTAGGATCTCATGGATCCATCAAAGTTTCGGCAATGTCATAGATCTTGACGGAAAAAGTCTCGGAGTCACAGAAAACCCTATTTTATGATGCCCACGTGGGTTGTCTGTGTATAGGGTGCATGTACACGTGGGCTGGATAAGTATAGGGTGAGTGTACACGTGGGATAACTATGTACAGGGAGTGTGGACTGCATAACCTCATGGAGATTTGTGTTTGAACTGGTGCCAAGCTCTTGGATGATGAGGCCGGTTCCATATCTACATTCTATGGCCTCAGATCTATCAGTGAGACACTCGTATGGTTACATTATTATCTTGATAGATGCTATTGTTTGATGTATTGTGAATGCTTAGGGAATTCTTGGTATGGCTTCTATGATGTGGCTCAATTTGGTTGATTTGATGGATGGAGTGAGCAGCACTCTTGTGATTCTGTAGTGACATGATTGCTATGGTACACTAGTTGTTTATACATGATTGAGA
>ML797946.1:121850-150815 GCA_009831015.1 Picea engelmannii | reverse complement strand
TTTTAAGACTACAACCATACAAACAGATGTCCCTCAAGAAAGCCAAGAAGGATAATAAATTATCACCAAAGTAATATGGCCCTTATAAGGTGTTGCAAAAGATTGGTACTATGGCATACAAATTGGAGTTGTCTGCATCTTCAAGAGTACACCCAGTTTTCCATGTTTCATGCTTAAAGAAGGTTATAGGTGACAAGATCCCAGTTCAAACTATATTGCCAGAACTTGAAGAGGAAGGGAAAATCATATTGGAGCCTGAAGCCATCACTGACAAAAGAATTTGCCAACTGAGGAATAGATCCATTTCAAAGTATCTCATTAAATGGAGGAAACTACCGGTTGAAGATTCCACTTGGGAAGATGAGTCTTTTATACAGAAGCATCCAGAGTTACTCAAGCGTTGCGGACAACACTTGTCTCAAGGGGAGGGGCATGTTAAGCCCTAATATTGGTTCATTGCCCCTTAATTGGGGCATATTAGATTAGTAATGTTATTTTATTTATGTCGGCTTTAAGCCATTAGTTGTAATTATACCTCCTAGTCTCCTATATATACCAAGGAGACATTTTCATTTTGAATCATCTGGTACTTGAACATTTAGGTGGGGTAAAAGGAGGTTTCCCCCTCGAAGAGGCTTATTATCTGAAATTCTCTCTTTTTCAAGGCGTTGAGTACTTTTTCTGAGGATTTTCTATGCTATATTGATATTTGGTTCTTAACATGTTGGTACATATTGATGAGTCATTTTTTATGAGTAGTTGAAACATTATTGGTATATACTTGGTACATGGTTGGATGCACTTTTTTATGGTACAGGTTGATTACAGGTTGTTTGGCACAGGTTGGTGCATGGTTGATGCACTTGTTTATGTTGACAGATTGATATATGTTGAGGATTGTTGCCTCATATCAGTTGGTTCTGAGAATGTAAGCCTTGTCTTGCATATAGAGATGGTTCTCTTATAGAGTTGTACTATATTCAGTTGTTGCTAAAAAACCCCCAGATTGAAGTCCATAATAAAAAGAAAAATTGTACATACATCTTGTGTTCTTTGTGTTCCTTGTGGAGATGATTTGTTGATGATTTGTTGCTAATATATGTTGCTGATATATGTTCACATCTAACTGATTATAAATTACAACAATGATTAATGAGAAAATGGTGAATGTTAACTAAGGAGTTTTTGTGTAAGAGATAAGTTTTGGGAAAAAGATCCCCACACTCATTCACCCCTCCCCCCTCTAAGTGTGGTAGGTGTGTCCAACAATTATTCTGCATTGGTTACAACCAAATATACCAAGTTAGAATATGGATAGGGATTTCATTCAATAATCAATTTCTTGTGAATGTATATAAATTCATGTAAGCCCGTAGAGGCAAAAGAGAGAGACAAAGTGAGAACTTGCAAATATGATGTAATCTCCATGATCTGAATAATAAGACAACTAGTGCTTATTCTTGGTGGACGTGGCCCAACGTTTGGGTGAACCACGAGAAATATGTGTGTTCCTTATCTATGTGATTGTTAATTATCATATGTGAATCCTGTTTTCTGCATTTGCAATTCTAACAAGTGGTATAAGAGCTGGTTGTAGGAGAGGGCGTCAAATTTTGAAGGAGAAGCAACATCTGTGTGGGGTGCATCGATTTCTACATCGTTGTAGGTCCCTCCTCTCAAAGGGTGTGATGTCTTATTACTCGGACTTACGCTCGTGAAAAATTGTTGAAATCGTTGTGGTTTAAGGTTGAATCAAAGTGCGTAGATATTTCAAGATCGTCGCACTCCAGTGGTAGTAAGAACCGGGAACCATCACAGTCAAAGTGCATCGGGAAGTGAGGAGACCCTTTGAGATCATCGCACTCCAGTGGTAGTGTGAGGTGCAACGACTCTCTTAAATCAAAAAGTCACAATCTCTTAAATTAAATTCACATGGTTTTTAAAAGGGCATGTTTTAAAGTCATGTGGTAAAAAATTAAGGTAAAAAGTTATGGTTGACTTTTAACTAAGCATAAAATATTATTTTTAAAAGGAATCACATAAGGTGGAGGAGTTAAACTAAATTCACGTGGGTGGATATTTTGTAAAAAAAAAAGGTTTTTCATTTTTATTAAAAAGGTGATTTTTTTTTTTTTTAAGTGAGGGTCGTAAAAAATGATTCTTTAATTAAACATTTTATTAACCATTTTGGGTTAATACTACTATTCCTCCACATATTTTAAAAGGCCTTGGGTTTTATAAGCAGTGGATATTAGGAGATCTTTTGTGCTAATGGATAAGATGTAGAGTTCGAAGTTTGAAGTTGAAAAGTTAAATGGTAAAAGTAACTTTGAGCTCTGGAAGCTCAAGATACGGGATTTATTGGTGCAACAAGGGTTGCAAAAAGCATTGGCAGGAAATTCAAAGAACCAACAACCATGACAGAATGGGAATGGGAAGATCTGGATGCAAAATCTCTTAGTACCATTCGTTTATATCTGGCGAACGGTGTTCTGTTTAATATCGTAGGAGAGGATACAACATCAAGCTTATGGAGCAAGTTGGAAAGTCTATATATGACAAAGTCCTTGATGAGCAGAATCTACTTGAAGAGATGGTTGTACAATTTGCGGATGAAAGAAGGTACAAAAGTTGTTGACCATTTAAATACCTTCAATACCCTTATAGTTCAATTGACTAGTATGGAAGTTAAATTCGAAGATGAGGATAAGGCTATTACACTATTGTGTTCGTTGCCTGAGTCTTGGGATAATCTAGTCACCTCTATTAGCTTTAGCTCGGTAGATGTTTTATATTATGACTCTGTTGTGGGAGCTTTGTTGGTTGAGGAGATGAGAGAAAAATATAGTAAAGAAACCTCAACTTCAGAGGCGATGTTGGTCAGAGGTCGAACTAAAGAGAAGAATGAGAGAAGTTTTTCTCAATATAAGTCAAGACACAGAAAGGGTAAAAAAAAATGTTGGTACTGTGGAAAAACATGACATCTCAAGAAAGATTGTTGGAAGAGAAAGGAATCTGAGGAAAACTCTATGAAGGAAGCAAATTTGGTTGTAACAAATTCAGGTATGATTGATCAAGTTTTATTCGTTTCTAGTAATTCACAATATCAAGAAGAATGGAAGTTAGATTCAGGTGCCTCCCACCACATGTGCTCACATAGAAATTGGTTCATTTCTTACCAATATGTTGATGAGGGTGTAGTGTTTATGGGAAATGGTATTCCCTGTAAAACTATTGGGATTGGCAGTATTAGAATCAGGATGTTTGATGGTATTGTTAGGGAATTAACGGATGTTAGATATGTACCTGAGCTTAAATAAAATTTGATTTCATTGGGAGTGTTGGATTCTTGTGGATATAAGTATACAGGTCAAGGTGGAGCACTCACATTGTCAAAAGGTAGTTTAATAATGATGAAGGCAACAAAGGTTGATAACCTTTATAAGCTGGAAGGGATTACTGAAGTGGCATATGAAGTGACAGATGTATCTTCTTGTTTATGGCAGAAGGATCAAGGTCATAAGAGAAAGAAAGAATTGCAAGTATTGGTAAGCGGTAAATCATTTGCAAGATACCAGATATAATAAATATGCAAAACATAAATAAAATTCTAGAAATGGCAGAATAACAGTAATATATCCAGCATAATCTCCACAATAACACAGAAATGATATAAGAACAACAATAGAAATAACACTTTGATTCAGAAAGAAATGTTCACAGGCCTCTTAGAGGGGGCAACCTCCAATCGAGCATCCCTCTGTTACAATAATCTCCAAGCTAGGGTTTTCATACCCTCGACCCTTATTTATACTAAATATGTCTCTCAAGAGAAGCATCTAGAGGAAGATCCTTCTAGAAGCAAAAACTTCTATTAGGTCTTCTTACATCTGCCTTATTCTATTTTATTGAAAGGCCTTATTAATATTGACCTTTATTACATCTGAATATATTGATCTACCTATGTGCGGGTTAGGACCCTAACATGTCCACCCCCTTAAAAATAGCCTTGTCCTCAAGGCTCGAGATGTGGAAACTGCTGCAAAATGGTAGTTGGTTCCCAAGTGGCATCTGTTGGAGTCGTATCTTTCCACTGGACTAGCACTTCCTTGATGGTTCTCTGACACAGGCAACTCTCACGTTGGTCCAAAAATGCTTCTGGTTGTAGCCAAATGGATCCTTCTTCAGCTAACTCAGGAAGGTTGGTTTGAATTTGGCACCTAGTTCCAATCACCTTCTTTAAGCATGAAACATGAAAAAATGGATGTATCTTTGACTGACTAGGAAGAGCTAACTGATATGCGACTTGTCCCACATGCTTGAGAACTGTATAAGGACCATAAAATTTGCGCGCTAGCTTCTGACAATGCTCAGCCTTGAGGGAATTTTTCTTGTATGGTTGCAGTCACAGAAACACCTGATCCCCTTCTGCAAATTGATGTTCAGAGAAACCTTGATCTGCTTGTTGCTTCATGCCATTATGTGACATGACCAAGTTCTCTTTAAGGGTAAAAAGAATATCCTCTCGAACTGTAAGTGTTTGGTCAACCGCCTGGACCTTCGAGGTACCCGGTAAGTATGAGAGAACTGAAGGTGGCTTCTGTCCATATACCACTTCAAAAGGAGTCATGCGAGTAGTTGTATGGTAGGAAGTTTTGTACCACAATTCGGCTAGGGGTAGCCATTGAGCCCACTGATGTTCTTTTTCAGAGGAAAAACACCTCAGATATGTTTCCAAACACTTGTTGACAACTTCCATTTGACCATAAGTCTGGGGATGATAAGCTGTGATGAGATGCAATTGGGTGCCCTGTAGCTTAAACAGTTCTTGCCAAAAATTTCTTGTGAAAGTTGGGTCACAATCAGAAACAATACAGTGCAGAATTCCATGAAGCTTGAAGACCTGGTCCATGAAAATTTGAGCCACCGTGGATGCAGTAAATGGGTGTTGAAGAGTGCAGAAATGAGAATACTTGGAAAGGCAATCCACAACCACCATTATGACTGATTTATTCCCTGATTGGGTAAGCTGGTAATAAAGTCCATAGAGATATCCTTCCAAATAGCAGGTGGAATCGGAAGCAGTTGTAGTGTGCCCAGAGATTTGACTGTTTCTCCCTTGTTGCGTTGACACACCTCACATTCAACGAAAAAATTACGGATGTCATGTTTCATACCATCCCAGAAAAAAGAACATTTGACCCTGTCATATGTTGTGGTGAACCCTGAGTGCCCCACTTTGGGTGTAGCATGAATCTCAGAAAGTACCGTGTATTTAAGATTTGATTGTTTACTTAAATACAAACGACCTTTGTATCGAAGCTCATCCTGGAGCCAAGAGTACCCTGGGGGAGCCAGAGCCTTGGTCTGCAATTGTTGGATCAGATGCAAACTTTTGGGATCTTGAAGCCATTCCTGGCACACAGCTTGGAGCCAATCGGGTACAATGAAGGAAAGAGAAAAAAGGGATCCTTCTTCTTCATATTTTCAGGACAGTGCATCTTCCACTACATTGTCTTTTCCCTTCTTGTAAATGATCTCATAATCATAACCAAAGATCTTAGTCACCCATTTTTATTGTTCCTAGGAGGAAATGCGTTGTTCCAGAAAGTACTTGAGGCTTTGATGGTCGGTCTTAATTTGGAAGTGTTTCCCCAAGAGATAAGGGTGCCACAGATCAACGACATGTAGAATAGCCAACATTTCCTTTTCATAAATGGATTTGCCCAGATTCCTTTCAGACAGTTGCTTGATGGTGAAGGCCAAAGGTCGATCCTCTTGCATAAGGACGGCACCGATTCCTTTCCCTGAGGCATCACATTCCAACACAAAGGTCTTTGTGAAATCAGGAAGGGCCAGAACCGGAGTGGTGCACATGGCCGTCTTCAAGGTTTGAAAAGCTTGAGAAACAACTGGAGTCCAAGTGAAAGAGTTCTTTTTTAGGAGAGTAGTGAGAGGTGCTGCAATATTTCCATAGTTCTTAACAAACTTGCGATAATACCCTGTTAAGCCTAGAAATCCATGCAAGCTTTTGAGATTCTTTGGGTGCGGCCATTCTTGCATAGCTCCAATCTTTTTTGAATCCACCCTGACACCATCCTTTCCAACCAGATGACCCAAGTATTATACTTCTGAGGCGCCAAAAGCACATTTAGACTATTTCAGGAAAAGTTGGTGCTGGGAGAGGATATGGAGATGGAGAACTTGATCTACATGAGTAAGATGGTCTATCCAGGTTTTTCTATAGATGAGGATATCATCAAAGAAAACTAAGATAAAATGACGGAGAAAGGGATGGAAGACATGATTCATGAGGCTTTGGAAGGTGGAGGGGGCATTACACAAGCCAAAGGGCATGACCAAAAACTCATAGTGGCCCTCATGAGTGTGAAAGTCCGTCTTGGGAATGTCTGCCTCTTTCATACGTATCTGGTGATAGCCCGAGCGAAGATCAAGTTTCGTAAAGAATTGGGCACCACTCAATTCATCCAGGAGGTCATCAATGACAGGAATGGGAAATTTGTCTTTAATGGTCAGTTTGTTGAGGGAACGGAAGTTCATAACACATTCTACAAGAACCTTCTTTCTTTAGGACCATGACTACAGGAGAAGAGTAAGGGCTCATACTAGGGTGGATAACGCCTGCATTAAGGAGTTCCTGGACCATTTTATCAATTTCATTTTTTTGTGAAAAGGGGTGGTGATATGGATGGATATTGGGAGGAAGGCTTTAAGGTACAAGGGGAATGGAATGATCATGAACACCACAGGAAGGAGGGAGTCCTTGGGGAGTGGAAAATACCATTTGATGTTTAGAAAGGAGAGCTTGGAGGTCTTGCGGCACCAGGGGTGTCTCTGTTTCTTGTATGGCATGGAGTTGGGCAATGACACCAGAATGACCTTTTTTGAGCAGTTTTTCCATGCGATGGGAACTAATGACCTCAGGTGAACCAACAGTGATGCCTTGGAATTTATATTGGTGGCCTTCCTAGTCGAATTGCATGGTTAATGCCTTAAAATCCATGAGTATGGGACCCAAAGTTCTTAGCCAGACTGCACCCAACACAATGTCACAACCAACCATGTCGATAGAAAACATATGGGATTTTAGGTGGTAGTCACCGATTTGGAGACGCACATTTTCACAGCGTCCTCCACATTTCATGGAACCACCATTGGAAATCATGATTTGGAAATTGTTGACAACATGGATGTAGCAATGAGTTTCTTGGGCAATGCGGCGATGAATAAAATTATGGGTGCTTCCACTATCAACCAGAATGATGACCTTCCGATGCTTGATGTAACCGATTAACTTGAGGGTTTGGGGATCGGAAAAGCCAGTGAGAGAATTGAGGGAAATGACGGGTTCTACTTTGGGAGGGTCTGAGGGAGGGGTTATGTCAGTGATTTCAGGTGACTCAGACACAAGGGGAGTTTCAATATCCTCTTCCGAAATATCCTCAGAGATGACCATAAAAATATTTTTCTCCTTACACTTGTGGCCAGGAAATAGTTGTCATCACAATTATAAAAAAGACCTTTGAGTTGGCGTTCAGCCATTTCAGCCCTGGTCAATTTTTGGATCTTTAATGAGGCAGAGGGAGTAGTGGGAGTGACCGGCTTAGGGCGAGGGATAAAGGAGGGTTTTCAGTTTTGAGATGATACAACCTGTTGTGCTTCTTTAGCTCTTTTAGTAGCCTCCACCTAAGTTGAGGGTCAAGTCATGAGGACATGGGCCTGAATCTCCTCCTTGAGGCCACTGATAAAACACTCTCGAAAGAAAGCATCAGTCATGCCCTCTGTTCGAAAAGCCAAGCGCTCAAAGGAAGCTATGAAGTCTTCTGCTGTTCCAGATTGTTTCAACTTTGTCAAACGGCCCAAATGCTTGGTGTCCATGTCAAAGAGTTCATAAAGCTCAGTCACAAACTGGGTCCAAGCAATATACCCTTGACGATAAGTTTTTCTCCATTGCCAACATTCTTGATCTAGATGGAGAATACCATACCGGAGTTTGGCCAAGTCATTTGTGATGCCATATAAAGAGAAATAATGTTCCATTTGGGTTACCCAACCAGTGGGGTCCGAGCCATCAAATTTGGTCACATGCACCTGCGGAAGGTGCAGGTCACGTTGAAAGTGATGGTGTTGAAAGGTATGGGAATGGGAGGAATGTTCACCTTCAGTCTTTGGAGGTGCTTCAGAGAAATGGTCATCTGTAGGGATCTTCAGTTTGGTGCAAAGGGATGCAAAGACAGATTCAAGCTGGGTGGTCAATTCTTGTTTGACTTCCTCCATTGAAGACTGCATGGTTGTATTTATGGTTGTATTGATGGATGAATCGATGGAGGAAATAGTACCACTGAGTTGTTTCACTTCTTTTTGGGTCTCGAGTAAACCAGATTGCAAGGTGTTGAAGCGAGTTTCCAGATCTTGGCTATGGGTATGGGCCATAAGGATGGGTGAACTGAAAAGGGGTGGGCGGGGTCAAATTTTTTTCCAAAAAATGATATGGATGAATGTGATAAGGGCGGAGAGATGAATCCAATGGAATAGGTCTCAAATAATGGTGAAAAAAAATCGAGACTTTTTTTTTTACACCTGCGGAGTTATACTCCGATATGAAGAATACTGTAGTGATGAAATCCCCAAATGATTAACCATAAAGAAATGTGTATTTACTTGGCAACCCGAACACAGTTGCCCAACAATAGATCTGGTCTGTTTTAATTTTTTTATGTCTCTGTCCCCCAAGGGTTAGGTATTCAAGGGTTCTAAAGGTAAGGGTTTGCCCTGTGCTATGGCTCTCTGATATACGTCTAGGGTCCAACAATAGCACTCGACCCAATATCTCAGGGAACTAACTAAGGAGGATAGACCGTACCGTTAGCCGTACTACCCGACTACCCAGGTACTAGAGAGTATCTTCCCGAGTGTTGTTCTTAGTGACATTATAACAGTCTGGCGACTGATAGGTTTATCTAAAGAGAGCTTCAGGAAATCTAGGTCGATCCGTACACAGGTATTTTTTGATGCGCTACCACTCGAAGGGGTACCAACAGGGGTTACAAGGGTGGCCAACAGATGTGCGCTTAAGAACCACTTGTATTTCCTGCATGTATGAATCCCTCATCCATGGGTTTATGCGCGTAATGACATATCTCTGTGGCTTAAAGACGCCGAAATACGTCTCTACCCTGGAAAAAAAAATTCCCACAATTTCTGCCAAGGAAAGTGCTCTGATACCACTTGCAAGATACCAAATATAATAAATATGCAGAACAAAAATAAAATGCTAGAAATGGCAGAATAACAGTAATATATCTAGCATAATCTCCACAATAACACATAAATGATATAAGAACAACAACAGAAATAGCACTTTGATTCAGAAAGAAATTTTCATAGGCCTCTTCGAGGGGGCAACCTCTAATCGAGCAGCGCTCTGTTATGAAGAAAAGTTTTGCAATATCTTATATGGAGTTTCATTGTCCATATTTTTAATTGGAAAAAAATATTTTGATATAAAAACTTATTTATGTACGAAGGTTATATTTCTAAAATATAATGTATAAAGATTTGATGGCAATAAGTGAAGGTTATATTAGTCAAATTACCAATCCAGGAAGGAAGAGTGCCTACCATCCTCTTCTCTTGAATTTTCAGAGACACCAACAAATTCAAATCTTGAACAGAGTGAGACGGATTACCTGCAAACTTATTCTGACTGAAATCCATGGTTGTTAGGTGTGAACAACCACCAATGTCATAAGCAAGAGGTCCTGAGAAACCATTTTTCTGTAAGTAAACATTCCTTGGACTATGAAATCTCCCAATCCTCGTAGAGAGAATCCCAACAAAATTATTATAAGACAAATCCAATACTCTCAGATGGCCTAATTCCCAAATGGATCCTGATATAGAACCAGAAAGACGATTTGCAGATAGGTTCAATTCTATCAATGATTGTGTTAGCGATAAAAAAACGCACTGGCATTTTTGAAAGAACGATGCCTAATATTGTAGGGAAAATTTGAATAGATTCCCGGGCTCCAAATGCATATTTGAAAGCACCTTTGGAAATCTTAGGATTTGTAGATGTCGATCGACTATTTAAGCATGAAAAAAAGACTCTCCATGACTGAGAAATTTGATTTTGAAAAAATTTGTGCTTTCACCAGCGCAGAAGGCAGAATTATAACTAGTTAGCTGGTGAAAGCTCCACCTTTCACCAGCTAAGGAGCGGATTTTCGGGTAAATTAGCTGGTCAAAGCCTGTAATGACCAGAATACTCAAAATTTCGCCCAGATCAGAAATTTTCGAGCCAGAAAGAGATGAAACCTGTTGGAATAGATAGGTGGTGAATTATCAAGTTAGATTTAAATGCTACTTTTGTGAGATAAGGTTAGAGAGAGGTTGTTCAAACACATTTGGCCTCATTTTAAAAGGTAGAATTTCAGGATTTTTGGCACACATCATCAAATTCGAATTCCACTTTCAGAGGAACAGATCAAAGAGCCTTGGAAGGCTAGGCTACACTTCATCAACTTTCAACCAATGTTTGAAGACCAAAAGATAGAGATTGACCTCATCTTGAGGATCTCTCCTTATCTTTTGTAAATCAGTTTTGACTTTCTGTTTTTAGAATATCGGATCCATTGTTTTAGGATCTGAAAACTGATTGTAAAAGGATATAAATGCCTAGCTTTTCTAAGAGACGGGGGGGCAATCTAGGAGACATTTTTGGCTATTGTACTAGACTCTTTATTCATAATAGAATCACAGTCCTCTTTTGTTTTCAATGACAGATTTTCTCATACTTTCATCATTCTGTACTTTATTTCAGTTTAGCTTAGCTTCTAAGAACTATTATCTTCTTATTAAGCTCATGAACTTGAACTAAAGGTTTTCTTGCTTTCTTGTATGACCCTGCACATTGTGTATTTGGTTATCTAGACTAGTATTCTTCATATCCTATTCAAACTTTGTTGTTTGATCATTGAGTTATAAAAGCATCTTCGTATTCAAATGTATGAAGTGGTCCTTTTCATTGGCTATTGAGTTAGCCTATTGTTCCAAGTATACAAAATCTACCATATTTTTAAGTTACCAAGCATCCTTAGCCTACAACCCTAAGGAGTTTCTTGGAGTGATAACAAATTGGCGTCATTGTCAGAGAGAGGAGATTGAAGCTCATCTTCCTTGGGAGATGACATAGATCCAAATTTGATGATAGACAAAGCCTGGACATTATTTCGGTTGTAATTATCTATCTAGCGACTCCATGAAGGACGAATTCAGTGGCGACTCCATTGTTCAGAAAATTGTTGGTGACTCCACTGGGATGACATGAACATGATCTTAGCAAGGAGGTATGCATTCTGTGATTTTTCAAGTATTGTTGGTTTACCTAATCCAGTGCCTAGCAGAGATGAATGGCAATGCAGCCTTCCCAGATTTCGAGGAGAAGAATGGGAAGTGCCAGCTGAACACTTGTTGGATTTTCATGATTTTATTCATCGACTTGAAATTATACATGAGGATGTTCAGATTCGACTCTTCTTTTTCTCATTAGAGGGAATTGCTCGTGAATGGTGTCGGTCTCTTCCTAATGCAAGTGTTAGTTCTTTGACAAATTTCTATTCAGCCTTCAATTCCTTTTGTAAAGATTATTTTCCAGTTGAATATCTTTTTGAAGGATGTTGTGAAGAGTTTTCTTCGTTTCATAAAGCTTTATTTGTTGAAGAATACATTTACCATGTAGGACAAGAGGTGTTGAAGGATAATAGTAACATATCAGATATCATATAAAATGCGTTTGTTGTTTTGAATATTGATCAAAATCAACATGTCTCTTTTGGATGTATTGATGTCGAAGAACCAATGCACATATCAACAGGAGAAAGTAATAGATCAACATATTTCAGATCTGTGAGCAGCCCTGAACTTTCAGATTTGCAGAAAAAGGTTGTTTGCAGTAGACATGAAGAGGAAGATGATAAGCAGAAGGGTCCGGATCTCAAGCAACTTGCATTCAATAGTGAGATTAGTAAAAGCAGTATTCAACATCTTTTCAATTTACAATTGGATCAGCAGTCCAAAGAGGTATTTCTGTGTGAATTTGATGACCCTTTTGCTGACTATTTGGAGTCCATGAGAAACATAAATCCAAAAATATTTCCGTCAGATGAAGGTCGGTCTTTTCATATTTTCAAATTGCATTGCCACAATCTATGGTTTCTTTATTATTTTGGGAAAAGATCAAACATGATATTAGCAAGTCAATTACTTTCTTGGTTTCTTTGGAAATTTAGTTTCACCTGATCAATCTGCCTCTACTGTTAGTGTAGGGATTGATAGAAGAATAAGCTCTTTTCTTTGAGCAAGTAGATTACTTTCAGTTTTCTCAATTAGGCAAAGAGACTCCCCTTTTACTTTTAATGGCTGGATATGGACCATCCTCTCCATGGCTGCCAGTACTACTGTTACAGCTAGAGATCATGACATCATCTTTTTGGTTGCTAACTGTAACTACATCATGCGGCTCCTGGAGACGGGAAATGGATACTGTTACTCCCATTCCAATAATACAAAGAGTGTCAAGTTTTTAGAATTTGCAGGTATTCCAGTCGTTCATCCTGATCAACAATAGGCAAGTACTGAGATAGGGGTTTTATGTCTGTATGTTAAACATTTGTCAAAGGCATCAAGATCAATGACTCCTAACCTTGGTTTCCAGATCGTTGAAAGCTATGAGTCAAAATGTAACAAATTCTCTGTTCACAAAATCTCTGCCTGCACTGTCACAGAAATGAATTTCGACCCAATGTTTTAGAGCTCAGGAAGAAATTTAGGAAAGAATTATCTCATCACTGGCAGATCTAGATGCTGAAACAGAAAGGTCGGTTACAACACTTCATCTTGTAGAGAAAAAAGCCAAGGGAGAAGAGAAAGAATCTCAGGAATCATAGAAAAAGTCTTCACCCAGGACATTGTCCACAGGTATCAATGTCAAAGTTGCTGAGACTGCAGCAAAAGTAGAGGCAGAGAGAATTGGGAAATTAAAGGCTCTAGAGGACGAGTGCCAAGCTTTGAGATCCAATCCAAATTTAAGAAAGGAATTAAAAATTGTGAAAGGCAGATTGGTGTACGATTAAGGCAAATAACTGGAACTCAAGAACAAGTAAGGGCTAAATCAACTGAATTGCTCCAAATGATCACTGGTCCTCGTATTCCTCAGTGTATACTACTTACAGGATTTGCTGTGAAGGTTGTTTCTCAATGTGAAACACAAACGCTCAGCTTGAATTCTATTGTGTTTTCCTTGGCACGTGTGATTGTGCTTGTTACTTCACAGGTTCCAATTGCAATAGATCTTGTGCTTGCTGAGTTTCATAAGGATTGCATCTTTATTGTTCAAAAATATATCCCATATTCAAAGATTTATTTTGAGTCAGAGAATGCATACTACAAAACAGTTGGATACCGAGAAGATAATGGGAAGATTGAAAGTATAGATAATTATCTGCCATGCATGAAGGCATATGTGACTCTATATGAAAAAATCATTCAGACAGACATACTAGGTGTTAACAACCTACATGGTGTGAAGTATGGATGGGCTTGGATGGCTTGATTTCTAAATGCACTCCCTCCAAACAGGTTTACAGCAGCTGCTTTAGAGATATTTTTTAAGATAGCTAGTTTCCGTCTCTTTCAAGCATATCCTAAGCCTTTCACAAATATTTTAAATGCTCTATCAAGAGAGTTTATAGGTAGGCTGAAATCACAAAATGATCTTGATTCAAATCCAGTGATTAGCAACTTGGAGACATACTTGATATCTCAGCAATTCAGAAAAGAGCCTGAAGGACGTTCCTTGGCTATCACAGATGAGTCGAAAAGTTTACGGGCATGAGAAATATTTCTCTCTTCCTACTGGCGATACCTGGCAAGTATGCTCGGTGTTGGCAAATCGATACCTGGACACTTGTATCATGCATTTGAGGGTTTGTTTGGCGGTGAAACATGCATATCCAGGGCGGTTATATCATCAAACGGTGGCAACAGCATAAGTGGAAACACTCTAGCCATCGACGAAGATTCGATGTTTAAATTCAGGAGGTGGAGAGAAATTGTATATCAGAGATTGTGTTACAGCACGGTCCTATATTCCAAGCAAGATTTTAGAACTAGTTTCCATTTGGCATTTTGAAGAGGCAGGATTAGAGATCATAATATTTTCCAGATTTGAAGGAGTAAAATCAGCATTCGAAAATCTTTCCAGGCATGAAATTAGATGAAGAAATATTTCCAAATCAGAGGTTTTACCAGTTATTTTTCCACAATGAGAATTCGCATATTACCACGTATTCGAGATTGGACAACTTCTCCATTGAAGAAGACAAAGATGCCATTCTGTCTTCCAACTTCAGGCGAGTTCAGTCGGAAAGCGATCTCCGAAGCCTAAGTCGAGCCTCTCCTGCCGCGGCGAAGGTCGGCCCTGAATCTCTTTTCGAGGGTAACTCATTCGATGATTTTCAGCAAACTTCTTTTAATAAAACTTGGTCTCGGAGGGTATCGGATCACAAGAGATTACCCTCTTTGAAGTCAATCCCATCTTTTGCGTGCTATTATGACGAAAAGGAAGTAGATGAATGCTTGAAACATGATAATGACAGTGGCATGGTGGAATCTCAACTACAAGATTTTAGCTTTGAAAATGAGGCCATGGGGGAAATTGTTGGAAGAGTGAAGGATCTTTACACACCTGAAAGAGTAGAGGAGAGGATATATGCGACACCGTTGTTCATGGCTCGGGGGCTTGGCCTGGATTTCATAGATCCTCAAACAGATATTGGAGGCAGTGGTAGAAACTCTCTTGGAAAGGGGTTTCCACTGGTGGTAGTTGTGGTGACGGATTTGGAGCTGGGTCTGATAATATTGACGAGCATTATCAGAGAATGCTCGAGGGGAATCCTCGAAATTCTCTCCTTCCTAGGAACTACGCTCAATGTTTTGCATGAGTCAAAACACTTTCATAAAGAAGAGGAGTATTACTCAAGGGAATTTTAGCTAAATCTGATGATGGGGAATTGTTGGCACAGTATGCTAAATTGATATGCGAACTTCACCACGATGAAGAGAGGGCCTCTGCTTATTTTGAGAAAGCTTTGCAGGCCTCTTCTGAAGACTGTCATGTTGCTGTAGCACAGGGAGTCATGAGCGAATAGTTTTGGAGATATGAAAAATATGGTATGATTGCAGAGGCCTTGAGCACCTTAAGCTATGCTACTCACCATGGATTGATGCTTGATTCGCCCAATTACAATTACCTTCTTCGGAAACTGGTAATTTGTAATCTGTTCAGTCAAGCTCATGAACTCTATTCAGAAATGACAAGCAAAGGTATTTCCCCAGATTCATCTACTTTCGATTCCATGGTCATTTTCTTCTACAAATAAGGGAATTTGCAGCAGGCTAATGTTTTTTATTTTCAAGTGATTCAGAAAGGTTGGGTGCCTGGTTCTACCACATATGATGCTCTGATTCGGGAGAATTTGCTTCAAAAAAAAATGCTTCCAGAGGCTTTTAGTTTTATTGATTATATGATAGTGAATGGCCTTGTTCCCTATGTGGTCACTTTTACAGGGTTAATTCATGGGTTCTGCATCCAGGGCTGGTTAAATGAAGCCTGTAAGATGTTGGGAAAAATGGTTAACATGGGTCAGCAACCTGATGTTTATACTTGTACTGTATTTATAGACAGCCTCTGAAGATTGAAGAAGTGGAGGTGGCTCCTCCACACGCATTGGAAGTCAGAATCAAAGTGCATTATACTGCCTTGTGCCATACTGACCTTTATTTTTGGGATGCTGAGGGCCAAACTCCTCTCTTTCCTTGTATCCTTGGACATGAAGCAGTTGGAGTTATTGAGAGTGATGGAGAAGGGGTGACTGACCTCGAGGAGGGTGACACTGTGCTTCCTGTATTTACTGGAGAATGTGGAGAATACAGACACTGCAAGTCAGAGGAAAGAAACATGTGTGATCTGCTTAGGATTAATACTGATAGAGGGGTTGCAATAATTGATTGAAATTCAAGGTTTTCAATTAATGGGAAACCGATTTACCACTTCCCTGGTACATCAACTTTCAATGAGTATACAGTTGCGCATGTCGGTTGTGTTGCCAAAATTAATCCAGAGGCTCCCCTTGACAAAGTTTGTATTCTGAGTTGTGGGGTCTCAACAGAGATGGGTGCGACTTTGAATGTAGTTAAACCTAAGAAGGGCTCAACAATAGCCATCTTTTGACTTGGATGGATATTCAAAGGAAGAAATTCAGTTTTACAAAAGTAGATGGAACGTGAGGAGCATCCTGTTTTGCCTCTTTTCATTTCGGAAACAACGGAAGCAGGCAAATTAATCCCGATGAGCTTCATCAAATCTGTCAAGAATTTGGTATTGTTGAGCTTGAGGGAATGATCAAAGAAGTTGATCAAGAAATTTCCATATGCCCTAGAAAGAAGATCCTTCTTGCGCTACTATCAAATTCCTGCCATAGATAACAACAGTTGTGCATTTGGATTTCCTTTTGTATGCTATGCAGCTATGGTGCCATTGCTTAAATTATTTCGATATCTCTAATTTGTTTCTTCCTCACTTGCTTAGCATATCAATTCTTGAATCAAGCATTGTAGGTCACCTGAGGTTCAAACATCAAGTGTAGACAACACTTTACCAAGCAGCTGCTGAAGAATCTAACACTCTATGCAGGATCATTGTTGCTCTGCATTATTTTCTTCTCAAAGATAAAACAGAACTTTCACCAGCGCAGAAGGAAGAATTATAACCAGTTAGCTGATGAAAGGGAGAGCTTTCACCATCTAACTAGCAAATCTTAAGGCGAAATAGCTGGTGAAACCTGAGACTGGCCAACGAAGTTATATTTTTGCCCAGATCGAAGTTTTTCTCAACCAAACATCCTGAAAATAGTTTCTAAAAATGCATATTGAATTTACACATCAAATTCAAGATCCGTATTTGATAAAAAGATGTTTGAAGAGGTGTCAAAGTCATATTAGACACGTATTTTTGGGGCACAAAATCAGTTGTTTTTGCCAAAGATAGCAAATTCGATTCTATCATGATCAAAGTACATCTACGAGCCTTGGAAGGCTATCTGCACACATCAAAGATCGAGAAAGATGAAGACTCTTAAAGAATATGAGATTGATCTTAATTTAGGATCATCTTCTATTATTTTGGATCTATTTTGACTATCTATTTTTAGAATATTTGATCCATATTTTTAGGATCTAAAAATGCTTTGTATTTGAAGCTACTAGAAAATGAAAAGTCAAAGACCTAAAGCTGCCTGCAATATTCTCATTTCAAGTTTGAAGTTATCTTGGAATTTTCAAAACCATGGTTACATATCGCACCATCCGGCCTATGTCCAACACTTTTCTTCTTAATGAAGATATTGCCACAACAGATGCCATGTCAATGTGCAAACAACATTTCCAGGGGAGATTGAAGCAGACATGCTACAGATAAAGAAGATTGGGAAAGACAACAACAAACTTTGGAAAATAGCCAGATGATAAATTGTAAAGGCTAAATGACTCCATGGCCCAATACTAAAGGCACAAGGTCTGCCAGGTTCTTAGAGACCTCACAGGGAGGTATCCATCCCAGTTGGAGCCATATGTTAGCGATAAAAAACGCATTGGCAGTTTTGAAAGAATGATTCATAATCTTGTAGGGAAAATTTGAATAGCTTCCCGGGCTCCAAATACAGATTTGAAAGCACCATTGGAAACCCTAGGATTTGTAGATGTCGATCGACTATTTAAGCATGCAAAACATGTTGGAAAATGTCTAACAGGTAGCGTATGCTTGTCATTGATATGCCAAAGGGGGAGATTGTTGGCAAATGTCTAACAGGCAGCGTATGCTTGTGATTGATGGCAAGTACAATAGTGAAGATGGTAGGATCAGAGTGTGCATGTGAAGACTCTGCAGAGGCACAGAAGTCAAAGAATCCCTTAGGGATTCGGAAGTGAAATCTCAGGAGGAACAACGTCAAGGAGAACGCGCGCAACAAAGCTCAAGATACAGGAGTTCGCAAAGGAGAAGGAAGACAAAGATCGAGGCCTTTGAGAACTTGTAATTCTCCCAAGGTTGGGAGGAAAGTGTGCAAATCTCAGGAGGGAGCACAACCACCATCATATTGGCTGAAGAAGAAGATTTGGACCGTTGGTTTCTACGTCCAGGAGGAGCTGAGGAGAAGCCTACAGAAGGGAGAGATCGACAGCCGTTGGATCTCATTCAGAAATCCCGTCAGCCGTCAGATCGGACAAGAGATGCACGAGGTTTACCATCGGGAAAAGCCAAGGTGAAATCCCGAAAGGAGGGATGACTCATCGGGGTTTCACATATCGGGAATCCCATGAACCAATGCATTGCGGCATTAAAAATATTGAAACCCCGACGAGTGGCAAGACTGCGGTCATAGGGATAATGGTCATATGGGCCAGGAGCCTAGCCAGGAGAGCTAGTGCGTAAAGAGTGCATCGGGATTTGAGGGATCGCGAATCCTGAGGACATACATGTTTCGACATGGGAAAGTCCGAAACCCTGATGAGGAGGTTTGGCTGCGGTCATATAGGAGAAATTCACATGGACCACGAGCTTAACCGGAGGGCTAATTGAAGTTAGAGGCGTCATATCCAAGCGCAGGGTCCGACCACCGTTGGATTGAGGAAAACCTGCATGATCTTTAAAAGTGCAAGGAGTAGAGGGCTCACAAAAAATCGATGTAATTTGAGCCATCAAATCAAGATCACATCTGAATCGTTGATCGGAGTTTCGAGGATCGCGTTTTGGAAATGTCAAAGAAACAATGCAATAGGAATCCCGATTTCGCGATATGTGAAATCACGATGCAATCTAAGCCGTCAGATCAAGCTTTGATATTGACCGTTGATTCCAATCAATGGAGAGGCATCGGGGATCGAGAGTTGGACATGTCAAAAATTATTGACATCAGGAATCCCGATATCGCGATAGGTGAAATTGCGATGTAATCTGAACCGTCAGATCAAGTGTTGATCGGAGGACTACTGATGCACGACACAGTGAAACTGCCAGAAACCATTGATGGCGTCTGCTAGAGAATTCGAAGAGACCCCTATGTGATCGCTAGAGGAGATGAAGAGTCTCCAAGCTTCGTCCAAGTGAAGGAAGACTATTCTTAGAAGGGATTGACAGATGGATGAGCGTGGAAGCCTATAACTAAAACAGAGAAGGTGAGCTCAACTGTCACAAAGAAGATGAAGAGTCTCAACTGCCAAAGAAGCTGAAGAGTTATGATGATGATCAGACAGAACACTCGAGAGGTGGAGGATAACGGTGCGGAGTCAGCATGCAGAGGAATTGCGAACATTGCATGCACAAGGTGCACAGAAGCTATAAATACACAGTACAGAGAAGAGAAGGGGGTTGTTGTTGTTTTTGTTGGAGGTTGTTGTGATTGTTGTTGGTGAAGATGATTCATGTGTGAAGAAGGAGGAGAGTGCAGCAGTTGAAGAGCACAGAAGAGGACCTGTTCAGTGAATGGACATGGTGCACAGAGCATAAAAAGAAGAAGAACAGACAGTGCAAGTGATGTGTGCAGAAAGGCAATGAGGCAGACAGAGCAGCGAAATGTAGCAGAACAGTGATGAGTCTGGTAAGCCATTGCTGAACATCATATCACTGTAATAAGTTTCAGTAGCAAATATTTATATTTCAGGGTGGTTTGGAGGAGCTAGGGAGGACTTGTGTCCTCAAAGGTTCAAGTGGGTGCTTGAACACAGGGAGTTGGTGCTTCCTTCTAGTTGGTGCTAGAGAAACCAGGGAGTTGGTGCTTCCTTCTAGTCAATTCTAGAGAAACCAGGGAGTTGGTGCTTCCCTCTAGTTGGTGCTAGAGAAAACAGAGAGTTGGTGCTCTCAGCAAGTTGCAGCTTGCAAAATTGAGGTTGTAGCCTCATTATGAGTTGGTGCTCATATGTATGATACTGTAAAGAATGTAACCATTAATTATCATATAAAGAAAAAGAGGTTTTTACCCTGCATGGGTTTCCTCGGGAAATATCTGTCTCTGTGTTTCTCATATATGTGAATGATGTTGAAAGTGCCATTGTTTATTTCCCTGCATTATTGTGATCATCATTCAGTGTCTTTACAAAGAGTTTAAAAGAACCATAATTGTTTAAGCATGGTAACAACTGATTCACCCCCCCCTCTCAGTTGTCTAACAAAACGGACTCTCCATGACTGATAAATTTGATTTTGCAAAAATCTGTGCTTTCACCAGCGTAGAAGGCAGAATTATAACTAGTTAGTTGGTGAAAGCTCCGCCTTTCACCAGCTAAGGAGCAGATTTTCGGGTAAATTAGCTCGTGAAAGCATGTAATGACCAAAATACTCGAAATTTCTCCCAGATCAGAAATTTTCGAGCCAGAAAGAGATGAAACCTGTTGGAATAGATAGGTGGTGAATTATCAAGTCAGATTTAAATGCTACTTTTGTGAGATAAGGTCAGAGAGAGGTTGTTCAAACACATTTGGCCTCATTTTAAAAGGTAGAATTTCAGGATTTTTGGCACACATCATCAAATTCGAATTCCACTTTCAGAGGAACAGATCAAAGAGCCTTGGAAGGCTAGGCTACAATTCATCAACTTTCAACCAATGTTTGAAGACCAAAAGATAGAGATTGACCTCATCTTGAGGATCTCTCCTTATCTTTTGTAAATCAGTTTTGACTTTCTATTTTTAGAATATTAGATCCATTGTTTTAGGATCTGAAAACTGATTGTAAAAGGCTATAAATGCCTAGCTTTTCTAGGAGACAGGGGGGCAATCTAGGAGACATTTTTGGCTATTGTACTAGACTCTTTATTCATAATAGAATCACAGTCCTCTTTTGTTTTCATTGACAAATTTTCTCATACTTTCATCATTCTGTACTTTATTTTAGTTTAGCTCAGCTTCTAAGAAATGTTATCTTCTTATTAAGCTCATGAACTTGAACTAAAGGTTTTCTTTCTTTCTTGTATGACCCTGCACATTGTATATTTCGTTATCTAGACTAGTATTCTTCATATCCTATTCAAACTTTGTTGTCTGATCATTGAGTTCTAAAAGCATTGTCGTATTCAAATGTATGAAGTGGTCCTTTTCATTGGCTATTGAGTTATCCTATTGTTCCAAGTATACAAAATCTACCATATTTTTAAGTTACCAAGCATCCTTAGCCTACAACCCTAAGGAGTTTCTTGGAGTGATAACAAATTGGCGTCGTTGCCGAGGAGAGGAGATTGAAGCTCAGCTTCCTTGGGAGACGACATAGATTCAGCTTTGATGATAGAAAAAGCCTGGACATTATTTCGGTTGTAATTATCTATCTGGCGGCTCCATGAAGGACGAATTCAGTGGCGACTCCATTGTTCAGAAAATTGTTGGTGACTCCACTGGGATGACATGAACAGGATCTTAGCAAGGAGGTATGCGTTCTGTGATTTTTCAAGTATTGTTGGTTTCATTAATCTAGTGCCTAGCAGAGATGAATGGGAATGCAGCCTTCCCAGATTTCGAGGAGAAGAATGGGTATTGCCAGCTGAACACTTGTTGGATTTTCATGATTTTATTCATTGACTTGAAATTATACATGAGGATGTTCAGATTCGGCTCTTCTTTTTCTCATTAGAGGGAATTGCTCGTGAATGGTGCCGGTCTCTTCCTAATGCAAGTGTTAGTTCTTTGACAGATTTCCATTCAGCCTTCAAATCCTTTTGTAAAGATTATTTTCCAATTGAATATCTTTTTGAAGGATGTTGTGAAGAGTTTTCTTCGTTTCATAAAGCTTTATTTGTTGAAGAACACATTTACCATGTAGGACAAGAGGTGTTGAAGGATAATAGTAACATATCCGACATCATATCAAATGCGTCTGTTGTTTTGAATATTGATCAAAATCAACATGTCTCTTTTGGATGTATTGATGTCGAAGAACCAATGCACATATCAACAAGAGAAAGTAATAGATCAACATATTTCAGATCTGTGAGCACCCCTCAGCTTTCATATTTGTAGACAAAGGCGGTTTGCAGTAGACATGAAGAGGAAGATGATAAGCAAAATGGTCCAGATCTCAAGCAGCCTACATTCAACAGTGAGATTAGTAAAATAAGTCTTCAACATCTTTTCAATTTACACTTGGATCAGCAGTCCAAAGAGGTATTTTTGTGCGAATTTGATGACCCTTTTGCTGACTATTTGGAGTCCATGAGCAACATAAATCCAAAAATATTTCCCTTAGATGAAGGTCGGTCTTGTCATCTTTTCAAATTGCATTACCACAATCTATGGTTTCTTTATTCTTTTGGGAAAATATCAAACATGATATTAGCAAGTCAATTACTTTCTTGGTTGCTTTAGAAATTTAGTTTCACCTGATCAATCTGCCTCTACTGTTAGTGTAGGGATTGATAGAAGAATGAGCTCTTTTATTTGAGCAAGTAGATTACTTTCAGTTTTCTCAATTAGGCAAAGAGACTCCCCTTTTACTTTTAATGGCTGGATCTGGACCATCCTCTCCATTGTCATCTCCATGGCTGCCAGTACTACTGTTACAACTAGAGATCATGACATCATATTTTTGGTTGCTAACTGTAACTGCATCATGCAGCTCCTGGAGATGGGAAATGAATATTGTTACTCCCATTCCAATAATACAAAGAGTGTCAAGTTTTTAGAATTTGCAGGTGTTCCAGTCGTTCAGCCTGATCAACAAGAGGCAAGTACTGAGATAGGGGTTTTATGTCTGTATGTTAAACATTTGTCAAAGGCATGAATATCAATGACTCCTAACCTTGGTTGTCAGATCATTGAAAGCTATGAGTCAAAATATAACAAATTCTCTGTTCACAAAATCTCTACCTACGCTGTCACATAAATGAATGTCGACCCAATGTTTTAGAGATCAGGAAGAAATTCGGGAAAGAATTATCTCATCACTGGTAGATCTAGAAGCTGAAACAGAAAGGTCGGTTAAAACACTTCAGCTTGTAGAGAAAAAATCCAAGGGAGAAGAGAAACAATCTCTGGAATCATAGAAAAAGTCTTCACCCAGGACATTGTCCACAGGTATCAATGTCAAATTTGTTGAGACTGCAGCAAAAGTGGAGGCAGAGAGAATTGGGAAATTAAAGGCTCTAGAGGACAAGTGCCAAGCTATGAGATCCAATCCAAATTTAAGCAAGGAATTAAAAAATTGTGAAAGGCAGATTGGTGTACGATTAAGGAAAATAACTGGAACTCAAGAACAAGTAAGGGCTAAATCAACTGAATTGCTCCAAATGATCACTGGTCCTCGTATTCCTCAGTGTATACTACTTACAGGATTTGTTTTGAAGGTTGTTTCTCAATGTGAAACACAAACGCTCATCTTGAATTCTATTGTGTTTTCCGTGGCACGTGTGATTGTGCTTGTTACTTCACAGGTTCCAATTGCAATAGATCTTGTTCTTACCGAGTTTCATCAAACTTGCATCTTTACTGTTCCAAATTATATCCCATATTCAAAGATTGATTTTGAGTCAGAGAATGCATACTACAAAACAGTTGGATACCGAGAAGATAATGGGAAGATTGAAAGTACAGATAATTGTCTGGCACGCATGAAGGCATATGTGACTCTATATGCAAAAATCATTCAGACAGACATACCAGGTGTTAACAACCTGCATGGTGTGAAGGATGGATGGGCTTGGATGGATCGATTTCTAAATGCACTCCCTCCAAACAGGTTTACAGTAGCTGCTTTAGAGATATTTTTGAAGATAGCTGGTTTTCGTCTCTTTCAAGCATATCCTAAGCCTTTCACAAAAATTTTAAATTCTCTATCAAGAGAGTTTATAGGTAGGCTGAAATCACAAAATGATCCTGATTCAAATCCAGTGATTAGCAACTTGGAGACATACTTGATATCTCAGCAATTCAGAAAAGAGCCTGAAGGACGTGCCTTGGCTATCACAGATGAGTCGAAAAGTTTACGAGCATGAGAAAGATTTCTCTCTTCCTATTGGCGATACCTGGCAAGTATGCTCGACGTTGGAAAATCGACACATGTACACTTGTATCCTGCATTTGAGGGTTTGTTTGGCGGTGAAACATGCAAATCCAGGGCGGTTATATCATCAAACGGCGGCAGCGGCATAAGTGGCAACACTCTAGCCATCGACGAAGATTCAATGTTTAAATTCAGGAGGTGGAGATAAATCGTATATCAGAGATTGTGTTATGGCACGGTCCTATATTCCAAGAAAGATTGCAGAACTAGTTTCCATTTGGCGTTTTGAAGAGGCAGGATTAGAGATCATAATCTTTTCCAGATTTGAAGGAGTAAAATCAGCATTCGAAAATATTTCCAGGCAGAAAATTAGATGAAGAAATATTTCCAGATCAGAAGTTTTACCAGTTATTTTTCCACAATGTGAATTCGCATATTACCACGTATTCGAGCTTGGACAACTGCTCCATTGAAGAATACAAAGATGCCATTCTGTCTTCCAACTTCATGCGAGTTCAGTCGGAAAGCGATCACCGAAGCCTAAGTCGAGTCTCTCCTGCCCCGGCGAAGGTCAGCCCTGAAGCTCTTTTCGAGGGTAACTCATTTGATGATTTTCAGCAAACTTCTTTTAATAAACCTTGGTTTCGGAGGGTATCATCTCACAAGAGATTACCCTCTTTGAAGTCAATCCCATCTTTTGCGTGCTATTATGACGAAGAGGCAGTAGATGAACACTTGGAACATGATAATGACAGTGGCATGGTGGAATCTCAACTACATTATTTTATCTTTGAAAATGAGGCCATGGGGGAAATTGTTGGAAGAGTGAAGGATCTTTACACACCTGAAAGAGTAGAGGAGAGGATATCTGCGACATCATTGTTCATGGCTCAGGGGCTTGTCCTGGATGTCATAGATCCTCAAACAGATATTGGAGGCAGTGGCAGAAACTCTTCTTTGAAAGGGGTTTCCAATGGTGGTAGTTGTGGTGACGGATTTGGAGCTGGGTCTGATAATACTGACGAGCATTATCAGAGAATTCTTGACGGGAATCCTGGAAATTATCTCCTTCTTAGGAACTACGCTCAGTTTTTTGCATGAGTCAAAACACTTTCATAAAGAAGAAGAGTATTACTCAAGGGCATTTTGGCTCAATCTGATGATGGGCAATTGTTGGCACAGTATGCTAAATTGATATGGTAACTTCACCACGATGAAGAGAGGGCCTCTGCTTATTTTGAGCAAGCTGTGCAGGCCTCTTCTGAAGACTGTCATGTTGCTGCAACGCAGGGAGTCGTGAGTGAAATGTTTTGGAGATATGAAAAATATGGTATGATTGCAGAGGCCTTGAGAACCTTAAGCTATGCTACTCACCATGGATTGATGCTTGATTCGCCCAATTACAATTACCTACTTCGGAAACTGGTAAGTTGTAATCTGTTCAGTCAAGCTCATGAACTCTATTCAGAAATGACAAGCAAAGGTATTTCCCCAGACTAATCTACTTTCGATTCCATGGTAATTTTCTTCTGCAAACAAGGGAATTTGCAGTAGGCTAATGTTTTTTATTTTCAAGTGATTCAGAAAGGTTGGGTGCCTGGTTCTGCCACATATGATGCTCTGATTCAAGAGCATTTGCTTCAAAAAAAAATGCTTCTAGAGGCTTTTAGTTTATGGGTTCTGCAGCCAGGGTTGGTTAAATGAAGCCTGTAAGATGTTGGGAAAAATGGTTAACATGGGTCAGCAGCCTGTTGTTTATACTTGTACTGTAATTATAGACAGCCTCTGAAGATTGAAGAAGTGGAGGTGGCTCCTCCACAAGCATTGGAAGTCAGAATCAAAGTGCATTATACTGCCTTGTGCCATACTGACCTTTATTTCTGGGATGTTAAGGGCCAAACTCCTCTCTTTCCTCGTATCCTTGGACATGAAGCAGCTGGAGTTATTGAGAGTGATGGAGAAGGGGTGACTGACCTCGAGGAGGGTGACACTGTGCTTCCTGTATTTACTGGAGAATGTGGAGAATACAGACACTGCAAGTCAGAGGAAAGCAACATGTGTGATCTGCTTAGGATTAATACTGACAGAGGGGTTGCAATAATTGATGGAAAGTCAAGGTTTTAAATTAATGGGAAACCGATTTACCACTTCCTTGGTACATCAACTTTCAACGAGTATACAGTTGCGCATGTCGGTTGTGTTGCCAAAATTAATCCAGAGGCTCCCCTTGACAAAGTCTGTATTCCGAGTTGTGGGGTCTCAACATAGATGGGTGCGACTTTGAATGTAGCTAAACCTAAGAAGGGCTCAACAGTAGACATATTTTGACTCAGATGGATATTCAAAGAAATAAATTCACTTTTAGAGAAGTAGATGGAACGTGAGGAGCATCCCATTTTGCCTCTTTTCATTTCGGCAACAACGGAAGCAGGCAAATTAATCCCGATGAGCTTCATCAAATCTGTCAGGAATTTGGTATTGTTGAGCTTGAGGGAATGATCAAAGAATTTGATCAAGAAATTTCCATATGCCCTAGCAAGAAGATCCTTCTTGCGCTACTATCAAATTCCTGCCATAGATAACAACAGTTGTGCATTTGGAATTCCTTTTGTATGCTCTGCAGCTATGGTGTCATTGCTTAAATTATTTCGATATCTCTAATTTGTTTCTTCCTCGCTTGCTTAGCATATCAATTCTTGAATCAAACATTGCAGGTCACCTGAGGTTCAAACATCATTTGTAGACAACACTTTACAAAGCAACTGCTGAAGAATATAACACTCTATGCAGGATCATTGCTGCTTTGCATTATTTTCTTCTCAAAGATAAAACAGAACTTTCACCAGCGCAGAAGGCAGAATTATAACCAGTTAGCTGATGAAAGGCAGAGCTTTCACCAACTAACTAGCAAATCTTAAGGCGTAATAGCTGGTAAAACCTGAGACTGGCCAACGAAGGTATATTTTTGCCCAGATCGAAGTTTTTCTCAACCAAACATCCTGAAAATAGTTTCTAAAAATGCATATTGAATTTACACATCAAATTCAAGATCCAGATTTGATAAAAAGATGTTTGAAGAGGTTTCAAAGTCAGATTAGACACCTATTTTTGGGGCACAAAATCAGTTGTTTTTTCCAAAGATAGAAACTTTGATTCTATCATGATCAAAGTACATCTACGAGCCTTGGAAGGCTATCTGCACACATCAGAGGTCAAGAAAGATGAAGACTCTTAAAGAATATGAGATTGATATTAATTTAGGATCATCTTCTATTATT
The DNA here is from genome assembly GCA_009831015.1 of Picea engelmannii. Lineage (NCBI taxonomy): Eukaryota > Viridiplantae > Streptophyta > Pinopsida > Pinales > Pinaceae > Picea > Picea engelmannii. The sequence goes on along the minus strand of ML797946.1, from coordinate 123,416 downwards.
TTGGATCTATTTTGACTATCTATTTTTAGAATATTTGATCCATATTTTTAGGATCTAAAAATGCTTTGTATTTGAAGCTGCTGGAAAATGAAAAGTCAAAGACCTCAAGCTGCCTGCAATATTCTCATTTCAAGTTTGAAGTTATCTTGGAATTTTCAAAACCATGGTTGCATATGTCACCATCCGGCCTATGTCCAACACTTTTCTTCTTAATGAAGATATTTCCACAACAGATGCCATGTCAATGTGCAAATAACATTTCCAGGGGAGATTGAAGCATGCATGCTATAGATAAAGAAGATTGGGAAAGACAACAACAAACTTTTGAAAATAGGCAGATGATAAATTGTAAAGGCTAAATGACTCCATGGCCCAATACTAAAGGCACAAGGTCTGCCAGGTTCTTGGAGACCTCACAGGGAGGTATCCATCCTAGTTGGAGCCAGATGTTAGCGATAAAAAACGCACTGGCATTTTTGAAAGAACAATGCCTAATATTGTAGGGAAAATTTGAATAACTTCCTGGGCTCCAAATGCGTATTTGAAAGCACCATTGGAAATCCTAGGATTTGTAGATGTCGATCGACTATTTAAGCATGCAAAACGGACTCTCCATGACTGAGAAATTTGATTTTGAAAAAAATTGCGCTTTCACCAGCGCAGAAGGCATAATTATATCTAGTTAGCTGGTGAAAGCTCCGCCTTTCACCAGCTAAGGAGCGGATTTTCGGGTAAATTAGATGGTGAAAGCCTGTAATGACTAGAATACTCGAAATTTCGCCCAGATCAGAAATTTTCGAGCCAGAAAGAGATGAAACCTGTTGGAATAGATAGGTGGTGAATTATCAAGTCAGATTTAAATGCTACTTTTGTGAGATAAGGTCAGAGAGAGGTTGTTCAAACACATTTGGCCTCATTTTAAAAGGTAGAATTTCAGAATTTTTGGCACACATCATCAAATTCGAATTCCACTTTCAGAGGAACAGATCAAAGAGCCTTGGAAGGCTAGGCTACACTTCATCAACTTTCAACCAATGTTTGAAGACCAAAAGATAGAGATTGACCTCATCTTGAGGATCTCTCCTTATCTTTTGTAAATCAGTTTTGACTTTTTATTTTTAGAATATGAGATCCATTGTTTTAGGATATGAAAACTGATTGTAAAAGGCTATAAATGCCTAGCTTTTCTAAGAGATAGGGGGGCAATCTAGGAGACATTTTTGGCTATTGTACTAGACTCTTTATTCATAATAGAATCACAATCCTCTTTTGTTTTCAATGACATATTTTCTCATACTTTCATCATTCTGTACTTTATTTAGTTTAGCTCAGCTTCTAAGAACTGTTATCTTCTTATTAAGCTCATGAATTTGAACTAAAGGTTTTCTTGCTTTCTTGTATGACCCTGCACATTGTATATTTGGTTATCTAGACTAGTATTCTTCATATCCTATTCAAACTTTGTTGTCTGATCATTGAGTTCTAAAAGCATTGTCGTATTCAAATGTATGAAGTGGTCCTTTTCATTGGCTATTGAGTTATCCTATTGTTCCAAGTATACAAAAT
>ML797946.1:80760-118394 GCA_009831015.1 Picea engelmannii | reverse complement strand
GAACAGAGTCAAGATGAAACATATATGGCGTAGCAAGCCAAGGAAGAAGCTCCATCTATATCACTATCTAAGATCAAGAAAGGTTAAGATGAAATTGTTAATTTGTAAGCTTAGCTGAGACTGAGACCAGCAAACATGTTATGCTCTGTTATGTGTGGTAGAAAATCCATTTCTCCATTAAGGGGAAGTGTTAGATATTAATGAAGAAATGCTAATAATAGAATTAGTTATAATAGAGGCTCCTCCGTGTCCTCTACAGCTGTTATCAGATCCACTATTATAGGAATCCGTTGCTTGAGTATCCAACTATAAATGTAAGTGTTTCTTTGGATTAATATGATGAATTACGCTGAGTTCTATCTCTCTCTTCTGCAGTTTTATCTAATTGTACAAGGGTTGTGCATGCGTGTAAAAGGTCTTGTATTTGCGACAACATTCAGTGACGATGATAATCGTGGCAATTATGGGGTCTATCATTCTCTCTAAGAACATTTTTTTGGGAAGGTTCGTTTCTGAATTCTTTTTCAATCCATTGAATTGAATTCAAGGTTAATAGTGTGAGAAAATAGAATGGTTTAAGGCGCTAACTGGACTCATTAACTTCATACAGTGTGTTGGGAGGAGTTCTGATCGCATTAGGGCTATACGATGTCTTGTGGGGAAAGGTGAAGGATAGCAATATATCAACGGATACAAATTCCACGGAAGTGCTTTCCAATTCTCAAGTAATCCTCCCTGAAAATCAAAATAATGCGGACGATATGGAAGCTGCCTCCAACAAGCTAATGTGTAAGGGACCTCAGGCTCATCAATTCAATGCTGGAGATACGGCCATTTCTATCATTGAAAACAATAATCCAAAAATGTAAGCATCTTCCAAACAGTTTTTACAACATCGCTTATAGTTTGGGGTGTTTGAAATTGGCAACCGGAGAGACGTTGAGATCCGTTGCTCCTCCTGACCATCGAATTCCAACAAACGGGTTTTCAAATGTTAAATAGGATCAATGTTTTCTTGATCCATTCCTGGAATTGTAGGTGGCGCATTTTATTAGTCTGTTTGCTTCAAGGTTATACCTCTCAGAGTGCCGATTCAATATTATTGTTTTCATCGTTGCCTAGATAGGTAAATGCTTTCCTTCTTATTAGAGTTTCCCACCATCTATGTTGTTGCCTTTTGGATTATTCCTCTTGGAATTCTAATTCCCTTTGTTCTTCCGGTTCCACTTAACTATTCCTTCCCGGTACTTACCCGTATAATCCATGAAGATACAACATAAACTTAGTTTCGTTGCCAGGGAGTAGTCTGATGTAACGATTATTCAGTATGATTTATTGTTTTGAAGCAAGAAGTTCATAAATCTTTTTGGAAGGATAATGTACTGTCTCAGAAAGACACTGTCAAATAATGCCCCATCAATTCTTGTTCGTGGTTGTATTTTCATCTATTGAAACCAAGAATTGTCACCTCCATTGGTGACTCAATCGATCATCTATTTCTGAAGATGGATTTTACATTCCACTCTTTAAGCTACACGGAATGTGGGCTTACAAAGGCCATTCAGATAAACGGAAAGTGCATATATGTATATATATAGTGGAAGAGCCAAATACACGGATTACAGTCCCAGTTGCTCTCTCCGCACCTTTGTGATCCAATTCATCTAGCGTTAGGTGGAATCGGAGCTAAGCGTCCCTGCCGGATTGAGAGCCATAGTCAAGAGTTTCAGGTCGATACCATGGATTGGATCATGGGGAAACCCTTTGGGTAGATCTGGCTCTCCCCTTTAGTGATGAATCCCCGGGGTCTTGGTTCAGGCAGGATTTTCATTAGCGGGTGCCTATTTAATAAGGCTCCTTTTCCTTTTGAACAGTTCAAGACCTTGCCGGATTTATGCGTGTGGAAAGCAGTCAAAATCTCTTTCGAGCCAGCAGAAATTCTAATAGGGCCTTTCAGATCCTTCTTCAGGATGTCTTGAAACTTGATGATATCCTTGTGTGGGAAAAAGCAAAGGAACACAAGATAATATATACTGAAACAAATTTTATTGTTCTGATGATCAAAACAAAATAAGTCCAGTGGTTGATGAGGTAGGTAGAAATTAATTCCTCCAACACTCCCCCTCATTTCTACTACTAATTACATAAATATTTATAATGCTCAATGCTTCTCTAAAATACTCAAATTGGTCTTGTGCCAATAGCCTTTGTAAATATATTTGCAAGTTGCTTCTTTGATCTACAATGTCTTCTCCTCAACGAATACATGTCTTGGTTAGGTCTTTATATGATTCATGTCATCATCCTCAGTTTCTATCTTCATATGGTTGAGCTTCCTTCAATTTTTTATTTACACCGCACACACTCACTTGGGATTTCTTCACTATGAGTTTTATCCTCAAACATTTTTTTCTTCTTCTTTATACCTGCATAACATTGATTAATGCTCTAAATTTTGCATCTTCCTTTTTCACCTGCAAACAACTGATCATTGATGTCCATATAAAAATAAATCCATCTACCGAGATACATGGATACCATCCGTTGTACTTGCCAATTCTCTAGGTATATCAATACATTAGACTCATTTAGTCATAACTTGGTCCCAACCAACTCACACCCTGAGATTACTTAATCTCACATTCCTCCCCTTAATCGAAGATCTGACTTCTCCGATCACCATCAAACTTAGATATGAGTACACCTACCACCCTCATACCTATCTAGTGGTTAATTCCACAGCTTGATGCCACATCCACTCTTTATGCCTTAGAGGGATACACGCTACATGATCACTATAATACATGTAGGCCTTACTCAACATGGCTTACTAAACACCTCGGGAATATAGTTTTCCTTTCCTATGGCTAATCTTTACAACTTTGGACCAAAAACCTCTTGGGGAATATAGTTTGCCTATGCCTATGGCTAAGTTTTACAACTTTGGACCAAAAACCTCTAGGGTGTCGAGTACTAGTGATCATGCACCCCTTACATCACTTATCATTATAACATTTTATCACAAGTACAAGAAGCATTATTTACTAAATTCCCAAATTATAAGCCCATTACATATAAACCATTCAATGTGCCCAATAAGCCCACTACATATTATCACTATACATATACATATGCTAACACAACAGATGTCAAATATTATCCACTTTTATCTGAAAAAGTGAGTGCACAGGCTTTCTATGCCTCTATAAAGAATGCAAACAACGCTTACTCTTAGCACCAAAAAAGAAAAATTGGCATAGCATTCTATGTAGGTACTGCAACAAGTCTACCAACTCCAATTTGAAATCACACATGACTCATACTACCTTTAAATTTTTTGTGTAAATACCTAGACTAACACTCCAATAAGACATTTTACTTTCTCCATCGCAAGATAAGAGAAGAACATTATGTGTTCCTCTATTCTTCAAACAGTTCGCAAATTCCATTCTGAACATATGAAGCATATACATTTATGGACAGTATTGAAAATACTAAGCGCCTCCTTTAATCACCCTTCCTTGCAGAGTATAATAATTCCTTCGACAGAGCTAGACTTCTCCATAATGATGAGAAATGGTCCTTCGCAAGCTCGGAAAACCAGACTTACAATTCACTTTTGCCAAATGCCTGTGTGTTCCCCCTGGTTATTACGGAAACAAGTAGGTATCCCCCTACTATAATAACTGGAAGACAAATCGAGGCGGCCCCAAATGCCCCTGCAACTTGCAATGCCACCTTTGTAGCGTGGATCGATCCTTGGATCCGCCCGCGAATTGATTTAAGCTCCTTCACGCAATGTCTCAGATTAGCTGCCCCAAGATGCAACTAACATCGACCACTCATAACAACAGTCTTCAGTTTCTTCTCTAGCTCCGCAGATGCCTCTACTTCGTACAACGATCAAGACGCTTATGCCAGTGATGCGGCCTTAATTCTCTCTCCTTGATGGTGCCACCGCTTCTGCTCCAACAACAAGACTACGCTCCTCCACTCATATATGTACTGTTGGGCACCTCCTCTCAAGATCCTGGGCCCTCCCGTGAGGGAGTTAGACCCAAATCCAAGCTCTGATACCACGATGTCTGGGAAGAAGCAAAGGAACACAAGATAATACAAACTGAAACAAATGTTATTGCTTGATGATCAAAACAAATACATATGCCTTGTATTTATAGAGGCTATGGAAAACTCTCGAGAATCGAGAGAGTTCTCAGAGCGGGAGATATGTCGGTACCTATGTCGATGGGTATGGCAGTGGAGGAAGAGTCTATAAGTCTGGTGGTTGAAGAGGTAGGTAGAAATTAATTCCTCCAACAATCTTTCCTGTCTTGAGATCAATCTTAGTGAAGTAATGGGCTCCCTTAAGCTGACCCAAGAGGTCATCAAGGAAATGATCATTTTTCCTCTCCTTAATGGTCGAGTGTCTAAAGACCCTATCTCTTATGCAGATTTCCCCTATGCCCAAGTCACTAATAGGTTTCTTGGAAACACTATGTTCTATTGGATCTTGTTATTGGTCAGGGTGGGGACTGGCTACTCTCTTTCCAACCCGTTCATAGCCTACTTCTTTTTTGCACTTAAAAGATAGTTCTTCTCTTTTAGTTTATGCTAGACGATAGATAAAAAAACATAACCAATGGATGAGGATTCAAACATTGGCAGTCTGTCACTTTAAATCACTCGACCATCTCCCTTAAACCAATTGTTGAACCAACAGTTGAACCATTTAAAGGGGCCCCTTCCTTTTCTCTAGCATGTATGGCCAGGCCTATTCATCAAGTGTACAGGCCTCAAGTTCGAAGGCATCAGTTTATGGTGGCAAGTGAAGCAAAGGGTTTGAAACGCAAAGCAATAGCGAAGCAAGGGGAAAGTGGCAATGATCTAGATTTGAGGAATGTTTTATGAGCAAATTTATGTGTTCTTTGAGCTGCATTTGCATTTGGAAGGAAAGAGTTGTGATATTCCGAAAACATGAGGACTCGGGCTCTTTTTACCTGGCCCCAGTCAACAATAGGATCAAAGACCCCTGTGACTGTCAAGGCTAGGGATGAGGGAAGGAGGGTGAAAGCCAAAGATATCATATATTTGGATTAATCCAATTCCAAGAAAAGAATTAGCAAGAAGCGAAGCAGAGAAGTGGAAAAGAAGAAGAAGGGCTTCAAAGACACTGTAAATGGAAAATTAAATGGAAATGCAAGTGGAAGTGACTCTCAAGTGGTCAAATTCTAAGTAAATGTCATAAAATACTCCAATCTGAGCAATGAGAATGTGAATTCACCTTATTAGAGGAAGAACCATCTGAAGAACACGTTCAATTTCCATTTCTGCAGAGATCCCTTCGACAAGTCTGAAGCATTACGAAGATGGCCTCATTACTACCCGTCCTAGGTAAGTTTGAAGCTTTACTTATTGCATTGCAAAGATGGCATCATCGATACTCGTCCGAGGTAAATTTGAAGCTTTACTTACTGCATCTGTGCACACAAATCTTTTTTACAATTTTGTTTGTAAGGTGATGTTGACTTTAAAGAATGCAAAATTTGGCTCTGCCATAAACTTTAATGGTGGAGTTTTTTAAGATTTGACGTCCAACTACTTATCATAAATTCAATACACATTAAACAAAAGTAATCTACACATTAGACTCGTTATAAATTCAAGACACATTAAATCTACACATTAAACAAAGGAGATTTTCCCAAAGGAGATCCGTCGAGGATGGAGGAGATATGTGCAGGACAGAGGATCCCCTCAAAACATATCTGCTCAGGACAAAGATCCCATCAAAACAGATCTGGGCAGGACAAAGGATCCCATAACATGACAACTCGCTATTGCTAAAGATAGATGGCCATACTTAAAAATTTTAAAAATAAAATAAAATTTAATTAATTTTTTTCTGACAATTTCACATCGAGAGAGGAATAAATTGTCACTTCATCGTTTTCAACCAATCAGAAAATAGAATTAATGAATATTAAATATTAAAAAAATATATAATTTTCAAAATATTCAATTTAATACATGAATATTATGAAACTTTTGAAAACATGATACTAAAATTTTCATATAATTATAAAAATCTGGACAGTGCAGCTATCGCTGGTGGACACCGCAACAACAAACATAATAATATTTATAATTAATGAAACTTAGAATAAATTTAGCTAGCAGAAAATGCTAAGACAAACATTCAAACTAATGCTAGCATTAATCCACCTTCGAGCAATGCATAAGAAAATATATGTGTGTTCATCCAAGGTCTCCATGAATTAAAGCTTATTGAGAATAGTGAAGCTGACAATAAGACTTCCAATCTATTCTCCAATGAGATGAAGACATATAAAGTTTTTTTTATTATATAAAAAAATAATGTTTTTAGTTCTATAGTTCTAACAATAGAAATGATGCGAAAATTTATAATCAAAGGACATATTAATATGAAGTCAACTAATTATCCATTGCTATAGTCCCTCTACTCCTAAGACTAGCAACTGTAATCTATTTACTATAGTTTGTTTGAGTTATTTTACAATGTGAAAAAAAAACTATTCTAATTTAATTGTTATTAATGATTATTATGAGTGAATATAAGTTGATTTATTATTGTTATTCAACAAAAATCACCTCACTTATAATAATTTATTAATGATCGGATTAAAATTTTGGATAGTTAACCTATTTCTTTAGATCTAATGAAAACACAATCTTGACAAAATAGAAACAATTTTAATTTTTAATTAAACTATAATTTAAAATATGTATGAAAATATTTGATATTTATAATAAGGTGAGAAAATATATTCATTATTAAATTTCTGACAATAAAAAATTGTCAATAAATACCAAACTGCAGTACGTTCATATTATATTTCTCTGTGATGATTTGAAAATACATATATTATTTTAATTACAATTAATGCGTTACAGGTGGCCTTTTTACCATCGGCCAAAGAAAAGCGTTGGTGCATGTTGTTGAAAACTTGGGTTTTTCAATTCCCTGTGTTGATGCAATGTAATTATAATGCCAGCTATACTTGACTCGGATCACATGGCTCTTTTCTTTTAACTAATCCAAACATTGATTACATCATATTGATGATGTCACATTTTATATGTTGTTACGTGGAACTTCGAACAGTGTACATCTCATGAAGAGATACATCATAGTATCATTACGTGGACTTTTAAATGAACCAAACGTGCTTGGACTAGGTGAGTGAGAAAGGAAGTAAGTTATATCCCACATGCAAGTGCTTGGACGAGGTTGGTAACAAAGGGAGTAAGTCAATGTTGTAAGAAAAAAATATTGAAAAATCTTATAAAAGTTTTGAGTGTGAAGAGGGTTCTATCCCGATTTAGCTTTCATATATGGTACAACAAAATCTGCAAACATTTTAAATTATTATATTCTTTAAAAATTCAGATAAAATTTATACAAGATATTTGATATAGCCTCCAATTTTATCAAATCAAATGAAAGGCACGTGTATAATTTCTCAAAGTCAACACCCCTAACCAAAATATCATAAGTATTGAACTTTTCACCCCTAACCAAAATAGCATAGGCATGCGACTTCCTTGGCAAATAAATGAATGCATTATTACTTAAAGTCAACATTTCTTTGTATTTATGTTTTATGAGATTTAAGATTCATGTGGATTTATAAACTTGTAGTTTAAATGTTCGATTTTTTGGAGTTTTTACATGTATATTTTTTGATTAAATTTTATGGAAATCTTCCCAAAATTTGTTATAATTCTAGATTTGAGTTTAATTTATATAATTCAAGTGCTTCCTCAGTTTTTCATAGTGATGAATCCATTTATGCATTTAAAAATAAAATTTAAATAACAGAAAGTGGAGAGTTCACCAACATCTATTTTACTGAATTTCAATAAAAAAAATTAAAAAAGTTTAATGTTTAAACAACATCATTTATAAATAATACTATTAAACTTTTTATTATAATCAAAATTTCATATACATTAGACTTTGGCACAAAGATATATCTTTCAACTTGAGACAAAGAAAAAAGATTGAGAAAAAAAAAAAGAGTACCATCCATATCCATGAAGGAAGCTCAAACGCATCACCACCTAAGTTTAACATTTCCATCATCCATATCCATGAAGGAAGCTCAAACGCATCACCACCTAAGTTTAACATTTCCATCTTAACATAAAGGAAGACTAAGATAAAAAGAAAAGTAAGAAAACTCAAATATATTATTTAGGATTCACATTGCATGGCATAAAAATTGAGGTTATAAGTGGGATTCACATTGCATGGCATAAAAATTGAGGTTATAAGTGGCTCCAATAGGAGTTTTAATAAGTTTAAAAAAAAATCAAGTTGGTAAGCCTATTATAAGGGTATTGAATTACAAAAGTATTTAAAAGAATGAATAAAGAGTAAAAGTCCTTAAAATGATTTTAAGGTATTTCACTTTATCATAATATATTGTTTGAAAAAAGGTTAAATGTTTTATAAATTTGGTGTTTTTTTATTTGTTATTATTGAAATTTTGGTAGGCAATATATGTCAAAATTGTAATTTTGGATTGATGAAATTGTTGTTTTTAATGTGGAAATAAGTTCAGCACATTCGAATACTTCTAATGTAACCAACTTATGCAATGTTAGCATCTAATATTTACAATTCATTAATCCAAAATGGTTATTGCTAGATTTATTTCAAGATGAAATATTGGTTTCACTTCTTGTTATTTTTAGTGGATGGAAAAACACTAGTTTGTAGAATGTTTAGGCCATAGTGTAGGCAAAGTGGACTAGGCCAAAGGAAATACCAAACAAAATCTAGACACAATTTTTATTTGTGTGTGTACAATCTGTACAAAAGTTTTGTATATGTACAATATTGGTGATCTAAAAGACTATTTTACGGTCTTTAAGATAACATCACGAGGATAAATCTCTCTATGTTTTTAAATAGGTGGTACTCCTCTATTTCTAAACAATATGAAAGAATATAAAAGATGCCTGATAGAGGACCAGACTTATTCTTGAAACAAAATTCACATGCAAAGAGTACTTGAGAAAGGACCAGGTATCTCACAGGAAGTCAATATTCACACTATAATACAAGATTATAGACCAAAATAGTATATAGGCTCATAGAATGGCATTTCCATCATAGAATTCATCAAAGTGAGACACATTATCCAACACAAGGAAAGAAAACAAGGACCGCATATGGCAAATAACTTTAAATGATCATTCCATTAAGATCCAAAAAAATATGTTAATAGCCATACATTTGAAATCTACTGCTTATAACTTTTAGTTTGAGAAATCATTAATGTCATGTCCCAAATAGTTCTATGGGAACCTAAAAAAATATAGATGTCTTTGTAAAAATAAATAATAATGTCTAAGAGTTCATGAAAAGTAAATTGCATTTCCCTTCAAAGAGGATTGGGATTCGACTCTTTCAGACCATGAAAATAAAGAGAGAGATGGAAGACAAAAAGGTGATAGTGAGGGGTCAACCTTTGGTTTTCCTGAATTCTGAAAGAAGAAAGGAAAAATGACGACTAACTATGGAAGAATAAAAGGTGAAAGAAAAACAAGGTAACTACTCAACTTACTATGATGGAAGTTCTGAAGCCATGTTTTCTCGTTGTGGTGTCTTTAATAGGTTGTTGGTGTGCTAGAGGTGGCATAATTGAATTTCTGACTTTTGTTTTATCTGCTTCAGTTAGTTTAATCAAGGCCTTCCTTAACCATTGTTTAATGTACTCCCTCATTGGAAAAATTGTTATCTCATATTTGGTCTTGGCTTCAGATAACTCATTTTACAGTTCTCTTAGGTCAAGGCTCAACTGATGGAGTGTGTCCTCGATGTCGTTGTTCTTGTTCACATGTCGGACTAACCATCTTTCCACTTCTTCTTCAAAGTACTCAATTGAATCATTAAATTCATTGGCCCATACAAATTTTAAGGCTTCCAATTTTTCTTCTAATTGCTCATTTGATAAGAGCATTGTATCCATAATTAAATGCGGGCCCTCAAGTTCCTGAGTCAAATCAACAAGTTTTAAAAATAAATCAGCTCTTTTAGTGTTAATGGCATCACATTCAGACAACATTTCCCTTAAGAATTTAATTATCTTTAACCAAAAAACATTGATTTGTTTCATACAAGTCTTGGAAGGAATATTTTGATATCTTATGTGTAGTTCACTTAAACTTGAAACCTTCATAAAAAATGTACCCACTGTGTCCTTGTACAAACCTTCATCATTTTCCAAATATTTTTGGAGATATTCTTTGAAATGTAAAACCCTTGTTGAGAAAGTAGATGAACTTGTTGATAATTCCCATATCTCAAGGGTCAAGGCTATTATTTTCTTAACACTATCTCTGATATATTTTTTGACAACCACTAATAAAATTGATGAACCTGTCAACCTGGAGTTGGTTTCTAGTACATCCTCGAGGACTGCACAATGGTTGTATAGCAATGATGGGTTCAGTGAATAAAGGTCTTGGAAGCAGAGCTTTTTCCAATTCCTTTACCCTTTCTTTTAAGATAAAATTTTCTTTCTCTATTTCATAAATAAAATATTTTATGGCTTCTCCACTTGCTTCATGAAATTGTACAATTTTCGAGGGTTGAACCCCATGAAAATCAATCTCTGATTTCCACTTCTATGAAACCCTTTTATTTTTCAAGTTCACTTTTTCAATTAACAATTTTTTGGAGTTTGTATGGTAGGCCAAGTGGTGCAAAGTGACAAACTCTTCTTCAAATATCTCTAGCTCTTGAGAATCCATTTCTTCAATTATAACCCTGGTTTCAATCATTCTTTGTTTTTCCCAGCTGGCCTCTTCTATCACATCGTCAACTTCCATATCTTTTGGACTCTCTTCAACTTCAAGTAATTCTTGTCCTTCTTTTTGGACTTCTCTTTTTCTTTTAATAGAGGTATGAATAGTGTGAGGTTTTTCAATTGTCTTTTTGGTAGGGTCTTTTTCTCCATCATCATCTGAATTTCCAATGGAAGACCTTCTTTGTTCTTGACCGCTACTTTGAGGTTTGATTTTTGTTGAGGTACTCTTCCATGATACATTAGATGAACTTAGTTTTTTATTTGTTGCTTCACTACCCTATTGCTTGTAGTACTCATTTGTGCTAGCCAATTCACCAATATCATCTAGGGTGTTTTCAATATATGCTTCAGGGAGATTCTGGTTATCTCTCCCTCCTTCTTCAAATTACACAGACTTACTAAAAGATGAAGCATATCCAATTAAAGACATGTGTGTTTAAAACAAATTCTTAGGGTCAAAACCACAAATGGCCTAGACTTCCTTTAAATTGAGCTGGTCAAATTGAATTGTATATTCATCTAAATGAGATATGTTCTTCATAGACATCTTTCCAACTTTCCACGGTAATGGGATAAATTGTTTTTTCCTTTTCTCACTGAAGAAATGTGCCCAATATTTGTACTGTCTACATACTTCAATGATGAAAAGTCTGTAGAAAACATAAACTGGTAATAAAAAGGGTTTCCCCTAGAATCCATAAATTCTCGGAAAACTATACTCTTCCATAGATTCAAAAACTCCTTTCTCACATATAAAGGATGCATATTCCAACGATAGTCTAAACATGGTGGGACCATGAATCATCTTCTAAAAAAAGGATAGAAAACTATTTTATACTTCATAAAAATTGCATGGGGCCTTGTGCCTCCATAACATTGGATACAAGAATGAAATTGGATCTTTCTTGAATCAACATTCTTCACTCTGTGCAAGTCCTCAAATATATGACAATAAACTATAACTAAAACTACATATGAAGTCATATAGAATTTCTTGGTCTTTCTAAGTCTTCCCAATTGAAATGAAATCTCATTCAAGATAATGTGAGCCTAGTCAATTACTACATTTTCATGAATTGAAGTATGGATAATATATACAATATATTTGGGCATTGACATCATGGACTCCTGTCTAATTATTCTGGAAAATGTCCAAGAAATTTTTGTGTATGGGTACTTTAAAGAGCATACCTCTACCTGAGTAAAACTGATGTCGCTCCTCGGGTTTGTGAGGAAAATTTTGAGAAAATCCATTCCTCCACCTTGTGCTTTAATAAACTCATCATCTTCAACATTCTTGAATATCAGAGTAGGGTCAAGAAGTCTCAGCATATTTCTGAACATTGAAGGGACCAGAGAAACCAATGGTTTTCTCTGTATCTGGATAACTCCTCTCTCTGTATTGAACTAGTTAGCGCAACAAAGGACCCTTTGAAATCAACTAATTTAGGCATGCACCCATCTAATGTAATACCTGAGCTCCAAACTTTGTTCAATTCCAACAATGCATACTGTGTGTCAATCAGAGTTCATATGCAAAAGTTATGCCTCTCGCAAGTTGACATATCGTGTTGACCACCATGGTAAAAGAGGATGCCACGTCAATCCCCATTACTCATACATATGGGGCTAGCCATGTGAGGAATTTCAATAAGATTCTAGAAGGCTCAAACCCTACCACAATTGAGGGTTGAGGAAGTCAAAAACCTACCCCAAGATGATCTCACAATCCAACATAACCATGGAGGAACATCACAATGTGGCATAATCCTTGATGGTGTTGCATTTTGGAATAACTGTTGAGTAGCATAGCAAGTAAAATTCCCTAATTTTGATCCCCTTGATTAATTTGTAATTAATTGTCTAATGTTGGTTTTGTTTCAGGGGCATGGATATTTTATTACCATGCTGTAATTTACACCGTGAGGTATAAATTACATGGTGATCTAGACATATTTGAACACTTGTGTATATTTCTCTCTCTCGGTTAATAAATAAACCCAATGATTAATTGAGCACAAGAACCTAAAGGGGCTATGATACCACGAGTGGGGAAAAGTGAGGGAGGCTAAAGGGGGAATTCTACATGCCTAGTAATCCCAAGCCACCTTTCAAAATCATTTTTGTAATTAACCATGTATTTCCCCTTTTCACTATTTAAAAACCCAATCATTAAATGCATGTACGAGGTTGGTGGTAGAGTCACAACTAAGCACACATAACTACCCACATCTATGAACTGGATTCAAGGGTGTGGAAAATCAGTGGTGTGTGAAGTTTTCATATGTGAATTAGTTTGAAGGGTGTGGGAAATTAGTGACGTGTGAAGTTTTCATCAGTGAAGTAATTGTTAGCAAGGTCTTGAAGACTACCATTCCATATTGGGACTCTTCCATTGGCACATGGCACATAGATTTTAGTGGAGTTGTTGTTGACTCATTGATATGGGGTGTTGTATATACTCAAAAGATTTATCATGGCCTATTACTTTTCTAAGTTTGACCCACACAAATCGTCATTATATATAATCTCATTGGCATGTAATATATAATGATCTCTCGAGTGTAATAGGCATATACTTCCAAACCTAAGCTTCTATAGAAAAACATGCATCCATAAAAAAAGGACTTTCATTGATCATGTACCATGCATATTTTTCTTATGAAAGTTATGGGGACCAAACCGATTGATATAGAAGTAAGGGAGGGACATGAAAGAGAATTATTTATTTAGATATGTGCATGCATAGAGATAGAATCAATTCATCCTTGCCTCATTACAGTACAAAATTCGACCATAGAGAGAGACTCATTAGTGTACAACAAGTAGGATTTCCCTCCTAAGTAATGATACCCGATGCACTCTATGGCCTATATGTATGTATGATATAAACATTTAGAGACTATTTACCTAATACCCAAAAGATCAAGCTATCACCTAAAATAAACAAGGTGGAAAAGGTCCACTCGAAAACAATATATTAAAGATGACATGAGACTATATAAGTCACAATCAAGAGTGGGACTTGAATAAGTGTTAACCATGAAAAGAAAATTTTCCAAAGTATTACTAAAAGAGTCCCTATATCTTATTTTGTGAGGCCTACAACTCATTGAAAGTCGACTCTTTGTATTGGTAAAATGAAATGATAAATCTAGACTAATTGTTTTGTTCTTAAGAGTCTTTCTTTTTTCTTTTACAAGTTTCTAATTAATTTTTGAGTCATCATTCAAGTAGAATGAAAGACAACTTGAATTATAATATTTTCATCATTTATTAAAATGAGAACATCTTCAAATTACTTTGGCATTTTCATTCACCCATCCAGGTCAATGTCATTGTAGCGTTGTTGAATACTACAGTTGGAGAGAAGTTGTGGCCATCTACTCTAATAATAATTATAGCATTAGTGTGCTTCCCTTTTTGAGTGATTATCCTAGTAACATGAGATACGAAATCGCTTATAGATCGTCCATTCCATCAAAGAAAAATAGAAATTCTACAAGAGAAAATATTTATAAGTTGAAGGACATGCAAACTAGAGTTTTCGTTGTTCACATGAATTTTGAGCTAGGGCACTCTTCTCTTCTTAGAATCTCATCATAGCATGGATATGATGTGAATTGAATATGAATGGCTTATTACAAAGGGGTTTAGCACCATTCTTGATTTATTGAAAGAATGCATCGTGACCATGCAATGTGTCCTAGGAACCAAAAGTTATATTCCAAACTCCATTTGATTGCTTGATTTTGGATATAGGTGGAAGCCACAGTCATAGTCAAGAATCCCCATGAAGAAAATCCTACAAAGCTAAAAATATATGGTTATTATTCCTATGATGTTGTTTCGATGATTTCTCAGGCTCTCCAAGGTTTTGATAATACCAAATTTATTTTCTCACCATCGCTAGATAACCCAAATGAGTCGTTTGATACACAGTTGTTGGATTTTGTGCATCAATCTTCCAACTATTTGAATGAAGTAACATTCTTGCACAATAATGACATGAAATCATTTACAAAATTTGGAAAATATTAAGTTGAGGATAATCTTTGGTTAGTTTTGTCTAGACCCCTTTGTTAGTATGATCATTATCATAGCACAAATATTTCCACATCTTCATCTAGACAAGAATATTGATGTTGCAAGGATTGGAACTAGTAACCAAACCTAATTGCAATGAAATGGATTGTAGGGATTAATATATGAATAGTTGGTTATAACAAGTGTTTGATTTCATTTTATTCCTTTTGACTTGGTTGGTTGGGGAGAAATTTGAATGACCGGTGGTTGGGTTCATAAAGGGAGCATCCCATCCATAAGTTAGGTAGGTGACGTGGCGGTTATCAGTTAAGGGGTATTTCTATAAAAAAACCTTAATCTAATCCTTATGTGCTCTAAATGTGACCACATACCTCATTTATTGCATCCATGTTTCTAGAAAGCAGGGAATATTTTCCTAAATACTTTACATCACCCCAACCATTCATGCAATTCCATTATTCATTGGAATACTATTTTCTTTTGTAAAAATGAAAATGTGATACCTTATCTCTAGTGATAACCATATAGTCAAATTGTTCTTTTCAACGGAAAAATAGTTATTAGTTAGGATAGCCTACAACAACACCAAAGATATGATTAAAATCATGTGTTTAACTACAAAATTATTTCTTGATTGGATAGAAAAGTGTGTTTATCTATGTGATTCAAATCTTCAATCATGTGTATGTAAGATTATTCCAACTACCTTCCCTTTTGGGTAGAAAGTTTGACAAATAGCCAAAAATCATATATATATATATATTATTGGAAAAAATATCAAGCTTACACACGTGTAATATAAATCCTTAGTTAAAACAATCAAACTTTAACCCAATATTTCAACATGATAATATTTAGATTTTTATTTTTTTATTAAATATATTTTTAATTTTAAATAAAATAAGAAACCTACCATAAAGTAGGATAGGAAAAAGGTATTAATATAAAATTACATGCAATAGAATCTTTACATAAAATTCTTATTGGCCAAGAAAAATCAGAACATGATCTCCATCTCAACACATGAATGTCAATTAATTTTCTTTTAATTTAACACTCATTATAACGTTACATGGTATTCATGATAATGTTAAATATTATATAAAAAAATATTAAATTTTTATATAATATATGGTTTTTCATTTATTAATTATGGGATCAACTCAATATTTGCAAACCAATTAATTATGGGAGCAACGCAAAATTTGCATAAATTGGTTGCATCATTTCTAGCAATAGCAGCACCACTTCATATCGTGGCAGCTAAAGGGAAGAAATTTCACCGGGGGAAACAACAACAAAGTTATTTCGGTGATTTGAAGAAAATAATCAGTAAAGCACTATCCTTGGCAATGCCTAATTCGAGATTGAGAATGATGCAAGTGGGTATGCCATGGCAGTAGTCCTTGCAAGGAAGAATACTTGTGTTATAACCACTCCAAGTTGTTGCACATAGTAGTTATTACACTACCCCATATATGATAAGGAACTCTACATCCTTGATCAAGTAATGAAGAAATGTAAGTATTATATTTTGGGGAAGAAGATCATGATTTATATCAACCACGATCCACCCTAGTGTTTTGAATACAACAACTCCATATAGTAAACAAATACAACAAGGGTATTGCAAACAAAGATGCATATTTGATGTCAAGGCCACCCATGTAGAAAATTACATGTATGGGAACCATAATTCAATTTGAACCTTTTACCCATGAATTTCTAGGAGAGGAGTATGCAGAAAATGATGAATTTGGAGATATCTTTCAAAGCATACAATGATCTCTTCAATCGACACACCATGTATTCTGTTTGTCCTACCACAAATCCTTATGGTTTCTTTATGAAGATTTCTTCTTTAAACTCATGGTAAAGAAACATTGTCTTAATCTTTCTAACAATTAATGTAAAAATGATTCTAAATGACATCAATGACATGGTTTTTTATCTACTAGTAATTAGTGATTATAATAGAAGTTGTCTTCTACTTTATTTCATTTTAATAACAAATTATGAATTAGTGATGATAATAGAAGTTGTCGTTTTCTTTATTTCATTTTAATAACAAATTATGAATTAGTGATTGTAAGTCCTATGACATTGTTATCGGAAAAAATGGTCTATACGGACATGAATTGATATCCCTAGACTTGGAAACCAAGACTAGAACAAAACATGACAAAACATATAATTTTCCCTAGGTTTATGCAATAAAAAAACACTAGCTAGCAAGAACTCACACCTTTTAATCGATGCTTGTCCTCGCTATTTGTATTTTCTAGCTCCGTCTCGAGACTTGTGAATGATAGTATGTAAGAAGACACAAGCCAACAAGAGTGAAAGAAACAATAGTATATTTTGATGAAACCTATGCAAATGATCAAGGAGAAATACAACAAATATAATCAAACACAAACAAAATTTGTGGGAAACAAACTATATTTTTGTATTAACAATAATGAAAAGAGATTACAGCCAAATCCTTGATGTTGTGAAGCTCCTTCCAACAATTTCACTGCTCCAATACCCACAATGCATCAATGAAATCCATCACCATCAATTGACTCCTTTAGCTAAGATTGAATCTCTCAAAGCCAAATAATGCTAACAAAATTCTAATCACAAACTAGAAGCAAAAAGGATATCGACCATTATTCTCCATTAACTATTAGCATTTCCTTATGAGATAAGGTCCCTTTTATAGATTGAAAAGGTGGTTAGGATCTCCCCATATCAGGAGTACAGGTGAGATCCAAAACGATCGGAGGACACCTCATATATGAAGCTTCTCTTCTAGAAACTTCACAAATTTCATCTTTTTCTTCTCTTTTAGATAGTGTCACACCCTGTAGTGGTGCAAACTGACACATTGTCACACCCTATAGTGGTGCAACATGTGACAATTAAGGGTGTCGCATGTTGCAGTTGGGAAAAACAAATTCCCCCGGAAAATTAGTTTCCTTGCTATTCAATTGAATCAAAGGCAACTTTCCAATACATATAGGTTCGAAGCCATTACAACAAACTCATTATGAGCCATTGATGTTGAGAAAATGAAGAAATTATTTTTTTGTTATTTCATGATCAAATCAAAGTTTACTATAAAACAATATCTTGAGTTAATAACAAATTTAGGGATCCATTGATGTTGAATAAATACCTTGATTCCATTTGGAGGTAAGTAAGAGAAAGCTTGCCACAATTCATCAATGAAGAGTGAAAAGATATGAAACACTCAAATAATTACAAAAATACCAATGTACCAATATAATCTAAAAAAACAAAACAATATTTACCTCATTTACCTCATACACTAACGTTGAACAAGAAAAAAGTGATAATAATAAAGTACATGACTTTGAATGAAAGAAACATTTCTTTAACGGAACCCTTATTGCCTCCATTAGTCAATATAATGCAAAGAGAATAGTTATATTCAAAGCTTATCAGAAGAATTGGACATGTGGAGGGATCAAGTAGAGGCTTGGAAGTTGGCACGATTTGCTCCAACTGTAAGTATTCAATGCTCTCTCACAAGTATTAATCACTCACAACTTCGTCATGTATCATGAAATGAATTTCCCTAGAGTTTTATTCAGAGTGAAATGTAACATAAATAAGAGGATGAGGGTTTGTTAGGGGTTCTTCAGCTGACTAGTGGATTTCATGATGGAGGATCGGGAACTTGTTAGTTGGACGGATGATGAGGATGGTAGGAAGAGTAATATTTTTACCTCTGATGGGAAATTAACTATCGTATATCGTTGTTGATCTCGCCACCTGGACCACCACAACCAAACGTTCAACTTTCTGTGGGGATTTCTGACTTGGGCTTGTGTGGGGCCAAGATGTTAGGATCAAAGGAGCGGTCAGATGTTGTTGTTGCCCCATCGTCTTTACTGCTCTGGTCTGGTGGTCATCTAAAGATTGGAAACCCTATTTCATCTTTTGTGTCATCGAAGGGATCTATGTGAAAAAATGTTGGAGGCATGGAGAGGTGTTCGAAGCAAGGTGTGGAACCTAGGGCCAGGTCGAGTTTTGATTTACATACTGCATACAAAGAGGTTGGAGAAAGGAAGAATATGATAGCGGATAAAGCCAGGAAGAATCGTGCCCAAAGGCGTTCAAAGTCCTCTCTGATATATTTTCGATGGTCCTTGGGGAATACACTGGGATGGACAGGGTAGAATCCATTTCCAAATGAACCCTAGCGGGAAGACTTGAGTACACTATGTCGGCTAGGGTGGAAGTTATCAAATGGATTAATTATGTATGGAAGACTTTTCTAGGCTATTTCCCTAGGTATGTTACCTTAATGAAGGGTTGGGTATGTTTCACATTCATGAAGGAAACTGATTTAAAGAGTGTTTTGAATAGGACGTGATTGTTTGGAAAAGGTCCGTTGGTTCTTCAAAGATAAAATGTAGCCTTTGATCCTCTATGAAATCCCATCCTTAATAGGAACCTTTGGATGTTGATCCTAGGGCTCCCTTTACATCTTTTGTCCAAAGAAATCTCGCTGGAGATTGCTAACATAGTTGGAAAATATATTTTTGTGGATGAAGATACCCTTTTCTCCTTGGATCAAAAAATGGCTAGGGTTCTGGTGGAATTTCAGGTTGCGGGGGGACTGTTGGAAGAGATNGGGGGGGGGGGATTGTTCAAAGTTGGAATATCTTAACATATTGTTTAGATGCCACCTTTGTTGGAGGAAAGGACACATCAAGAACCCTTTCCTGGGATAGTTGGTTGATGAGTTTGATTCGGAGAAGGTTTTGAATGGAAAGACTAATACTCTGATTTCTTCAGGTGGGGTTTCACACTGTGATCATGCTAATGTTTCTAATATCCTTGATTCACCTCTGGATAAGAGAGTCAGATTGGGGGATGTTTTTTCTTCTGATTATGACTACTCGGGTCTGGTGGGATCAGAGGAGACAAAGGGTTTGAAGTTTGGATAGGTGGATGTAGGTGTGGAGGTTGTTGCAAAAGACGATTTTTGTGGTAAGTTATTTTCTCTTTGCCCTGGTTTCTCTAGTCAATTGACTCAAAAGGAGTTGGAGTTTATTGAAAATTTATAGAACAATTATAAGAAAGATGGTAGGATGCCTGGTAGGGATTCTTTGGGGAATTTGGGTTTCTTGGATCCTTTCTCTTCACTTGGTTTTCCTCCTCATGGTTTTGGGATGGATGGGAACCTTGGGTCCACAATTCCATCCTCTGGTGATCGAGGAACTAGCCTCTCGGATTCCATAATCCTGGAGAACAATATTTCTTCTCTGAGTTTGGGTATGGATAATAGGTCTTGCAATCGGATAATTATTGAACAATAGACAAATCCCTGTGAGGAAGTTTTGGAGGATTGTCAACAAGTCCAAAACCTTATTCCTTCTTACAAAGATGTGGTGGAAAAATTTCCTATCACATTTAACACTAATAAACAGTCTTCAAAGGTCAGGATTGAACCCATTAATTCTATTTGTTCTCAAAATGTGATGATTAGAAAAAAGAAAAAGGGGAACGTGATGATAAGGAAGGATCCCTAGATGCAGAGATATTTTCCCAGGATTCTGATTTTACTCCTATCTATGACAGATTAAAGAATTTTCTCCCAATCCCCTCCCTACAGGATCAAATTTAAGGGCACTTAGAGATAGCAAGCCCCCCATTGGTTTGCATAAATGAACTTGGTTTCTTTCAATGTCAAGGGAGGAGGGGGTGCTCCCAAGTTGTTATCCCTCAAGAGACTTTTTAGGAAGTTGCATCCAGATGTGGTGTTAATTTAGGAAACGACGTGTGAGGATAAAAAGGCTTATGAAGTTTTTTTGAAGGTTTTTCCTGACTGGGAAGTATGTGCCATTGGGGCATAGGGATTGTTTGAGGGTCTTTGTGCAGCTTGGAATCCACTTATTGTTGATTTCAAATATTTTTTCGTGTTGTGCAGGGTTTCTTCTTGAAGGGAGGATCATGGAATTAAAGGATGTTGTTAGGGTGCTCAATTGTTATGAACCTTTCTCTATGAGACAATGGTTCTGGGATAGAATCCAACAGAGTGGGATCCTTTCATATCCTGGGTTATTTTTTTGTGGTGACTTAAACTTTGTTGTGGCTTCAAATGAAATATGGGGAAGTCAGGCTAGGAAAGGTGGTTTAGTAGGATACTTTTATCATATGTTGAATGAATTTATATTAATCGATATGATTCCAGGGAAACTTTCTCCTACTTGGAGAAATGGTAGGAGTAAATCGGGTGGTATTAGCAAAAGGATTGATAGGTTTTTAGAGGTTCAATATCTGGCAGGTAAGATGGATGGATTCTGATCTTGGTTTGTTAACTCAATATCTCTAATCATTTTCCGGTTTGATTTCAGTTTGAGGTTGAATCCCTTCTGCATAGGTATCCTTTCAAATTTAATGAGGTTTGGTTAGATGAAAATTATTTTCTTGATCTGGTCATAGCACACTAGGAAGAGGAGGAGTTGGAAATAGAGGAGTTGGCCATGAGTAAATTAGTCAGAAAACTTACTTCACTAAAGAAAAAAGTTATTCTTTGGGAAATAAACAAAAGGAAGGGACTTCACATGGAATTGGAAGAGATCTTGGATGAAATAAAGACCATCTTCATTGGAAATTTTGAAGGTGTTTTCTCTAATAGGGAATTAGATAGATTAATTTTTTTTAGAAGCAGGAAAGAAGAGATATTGAAAATTGATGAAGACACTTGGTGGTTAAAGAGTCGGGTTGTCTGGCTTCAAAAGGGGGGTAACAATACAATTTTTTTTTATTTCTATGCATATTATCGAAGAAAACAAAATGTCATTTGGGACATATTGACTAATGATGGATGTTGGGTAAGTTCCTCAAAGGAATTTCACTTTGAAGCTATCAAATATTTCTCTGGTATTTTTAAGGATCCTGGAAGTAACAAACTAGTGTCATGGCTAGGCGTGGTGCAACAGTATCCAAGGCTTTTTACTGAGGAGGAAGGTAGGTTTGTTGGGAAGGAAGTTTCATTGGATGAAGTAGAGGTTGGCTTAAAGATTTTTCCAAAATCTAAGAGTCCTAGTCCGGATGGGTGGTTTTTACACACCAAAATGTCACACTTAAATTTTTGATCCAGGTGGATATTGGTGGCCACCCACCTATTCCAACTAGCTCCTCTTGATAGTTTTTAGTTCAGCACGTTCTTTTGTGCTTCTTTGTAATTATGGGCTCTACACTTTCAGGGCTATCTAAATCCCTATACATCTTCCAGGTGGAGACTGGTGTCCGCCCACCTAATCCAATTGGCTTATTTTGGAAGTTTTCATGTCAACGCATCTTTTTGTACTTCTAGGGCTACTTTGGGGCCCTAAACAGTTTATTTTTGTCTTGCCACAAACAAACTATAGATGGAGTCAAATTTTGATAGAATAATGTTTATTTCTCAAGAATACCTTTCCAAAGGGCTATCACGTGCCTGAAATGGAGGTCGTATGCAAAAGTTACGAATCTAGGAAGTTGAGGTAACAACTTACCCATCGGGGCCCACCCAAATTTTGGTGTTTCATCTCCTAGGGTTAGGTTTTTAGATGTATAGGGTTTTTGAATTCATGAGTAATGTTAAAAGGTCCTTTGGAGCCTTATTGTAATAATTCTACTCATACGGATGCAGGTAGAAAGCCACATATCTTCTTAGAGATCGCTACCACCATTCGAGCAAGATGTTTCTAGTTCTGCAATTTTACAGCTTCATCCTATTTTATTTATTCAATACAATTTATTATTCACTATATATTTTTTGTTTTTCTTCGTATCTATGTGTTATTATATTTAGTCTATTACTCTTTTCGTTCCACTCATAACCATGGATCAGTGGTATCAAAGTGGTCTACTCTTCATTTATTTTTCTTCATGCATGTCCCCGACAAGATCTAGGTACAAGAAGTTGGGACTTGAACCGATCGAGCCTTTGCAAGATCGGCCACACCGAGCCCTACAATAACCCATGGGGGATGAGAAGAAATATGATGGAGCAGGAGATCGTTTTAAATGTTTCTTGAGGAAGCCCTTGCCTGAGAAAGGAACGAAATGATGGACAACTTTGCACAGATCCTTCGGCGGCTACCCACAGAAGACGCATCTTCATCAAGAGGTCATGCAACCCCCTTCAAGGTACAATTAATTTCGATATTCCATTATTTGAAGGACTGATAGATGCATATGATGTAGATAAATGGTTGAATCTGCTCAAAGGGTATTTTTCGGTCCATAATTTTTCCGAGAGGGAAAATATTACTTTTTCACTCCTTAAGGTCATCCCCCATGTTAAGGACTGGTGGGATACTTACTCTGAGTAAAGGGACATAGAGGAAACTACAATATTTGTGGTTTCCCCCACATGGTTCAAGGATTCCATTAAAGAACAATATTACCCTGTTGGAAGCTACGAGGATCGGTACACAAGATGGACCACGTTGTGTCAGGAAAGGGACCAGACAGTGCCGGATTTCACCAATATTTTCCATACCCTGCGCACCAAATTGGGTATCAAAGACTCTGAACAACATATGGTGCTCAAATATCGTGACTATATACATATATACATTCAAACATAAATGGATTTTTTGTACATCACATCATTAGGTGCGGCTTATATTAGATATGTTGTCAAGATCGAGCATAAGTTTAAACATAAGAGGTGAGAGTTTGGATCTGTAAACTCCTCACAACTGATGCAGGGAAAAGGTAGCCCAAACCCACAAAACAAGGGATGGAGAAAAGATGGCTAATCTCAGGACAACCAGTCCAAGACGCAACCCAAGAATGGTAATGACAAGTCGAAGAAGGACACGAGAAAATGGTGTGAATACCATAAAATCCATTAGCACAACACAAAAGAATGTCTCTCCAAGAAGTCACTGGTGGTCGAGATGAAAGCTTCTTATTCAGAGGAAGATTTTGACTTCGAATCAAATACAAAAAGTGGGAATTGAATCATCGATGTCAAATCCAATGCCACTGTCGCTACCACCAAATTCCAAACAAGTGAACCAGAAGAACCATAGGAAGGGGAATGCCTCTTTCACTCACAGATGTGGGTAAAGGGAACTTCGTTGCATTTCATTGTCGATAGTGGCAGTCAGAAGAATTTGATTTTAGCAAATCATCAAGCGGCTCGACCTGCCGATAACACCTCACCGGCATCCCTACACCATCGGTTGGCTTCGCCAAGGATGGGATCTTCATGTCATCCAACAATGTCGTATGCCCTATAGTATCAAGCCATTCAAAGACAAGGTGTTGTGTGATATTTCTCCCCTTGAAGTTTTTGATGTTCTTTAGGCCAACCATATTTGTGGAAGCAATATGTTGTGTATGAGTCTAGACCTCGTAGTGTTATTATTAATTTGGTTAGACAATTGTACAGGATACTAGAGGTACCATCGCCTACCACTATTTCTTTAATCTTTGCTAAGACCGGGAAGTTCGTCTTCTTTGTCATCTGAGCTCGTAGTAAGCATAAGGTCGCTACGACATCTGTGACCTCTACACAAAGCCTCTCTTTGTAGCAGAAGCAAGTGGATGGGATCATGGAAGAGTACAGAGACATCTTCTCCTCACCCACCAGGGTATCAACGCATTTCCATGTCAATCATCCAATTGATCTAACCCTCGATGCCTCACTGGCTAATGGACCAGTCTATCAATGCTCACTGATGTAAAATGACAAAATCAAGGGCTAGATCCAAGAGCTTCTTCAAAATGGGCACATCCAACCCAACTCCTCCCCTTGCGGAAGCCTAATTGTGTTGGTGCAGAAGAAAGATGGGACCTGGTAGATTTTCATTGATTACATAGCATTAAACAAAATCATAGTCAGGAACCGATACCCAAGTCCCTGAATTGATGACCTTCTTGACCAAATCAAGGGGGGAAAGTTCTTCAACAAGATTGACCTAAATTCTAGCTACCACCAGGTTCCCATCGAACCAACTGATGTATGGAAGAGAGATTTCAAATCTAAAGAAGGTATCCTTGAATGGTTGGTCATGCCCTTTGGCCTAACAAATGCACCAACAACTTTCATTATATTGATGGATGACGTATTGAGAACCTTCACCAACTCTTTTTTGGTGGTTTATCTGGATGACATCCTCATCTTCAACAAAACTTGGGAGGAGCACATGCAACATATTCAACAAGTTTTGGGCACTCTGCGACAACACAAGCTATATGCCAACTTGGAAAAATGCTCCTTTGGCATGAACAGGGTCCAATACTTGGGCTACATTGTTGATGAGCATGCAGGGGTACATGTGGATCCAACTAAGATCCAATTCATTCATGATTGGCCAGCCCTAACCACACTAACCGAGCTTCAAAGCTTCTTGGGACTTTCCAACTTCTACCGAAGGTTGGTGTTGGGATTCTTCCATATTGCATGGGCCCTCAGCCAAGTAACCAAGTGTGGTGGAAAGGAAAATTTCATAGGGGGGCAGGACCAACAAAAATCATTTGATGATTTGAAGCATCTCTTGTGCTCCGCTCTAGTACTCTCCTTACCTGATCTACAACAATTGTTCGAGATTGAGACTGATGCCTCTGACTATGGTGCCAATGTAGTTCTCACTCAGTATGGTCATCCAATATCATACCATAGTGAGACACTCTCGGATACTGTCCGAAAATACCTCACCTATGACAAATAAATGTATTCTATTGTGCAAGCCTTCAGTCAATGGAAACATTACATTCTTGGAAAGGAGACAATCATCCACTCTAATCACAAGACTATGCAGTTCATACAGACACGGGGGAAGTTGCAAAATGACCGCCATCAAAAGTGGTACACATACCTATAGCAGTTCCATCTCAACATCAAGTGTAAAATAGGGAGCACAAATCATGTCGTTGACTGCCTCAATCTCTCTCTTGTTGTTCCACTCACCATAGTGCTCCATTCCTATGGGCATGAGGCATCTGAATGGCCCCAACTTTATCAGTGTGACCTTGACTTCGCCACCACCTATTAGCTCTCGGGTACAAGAGAGAATGTCACTGATTTTCACATCCATGATGGAATGTTATGCCATCTAGAACACCTATGTGTTCCCACAAGCGAGCGTGCAAAGCTGGTTTGGGAGGCTCACTACAGTCGGATGACATGACATTTTGGCGTGGAGAAAACTGTGGTTTTTCTACAGAAACATTTTTATTGGCCAAAATTTCAACAAGACGTCAGCAAGTATATCATATCTTGCACTTCATGTGTCATTTCCAAGCTAACCATCAAGAAGAAAGGATTATACACCCCTCTTCCTACTCCCGAGAGGCCTTGGGAATCCATCTCGATGGATTACATGTCTGACCTACCATCCACCAAGCACGACAATGATTGTGTATTCATGGTGGTTGATCGGTTTTCAAAGATGGTCATTATCACAGCCTACAAAAGATCACCATAGCGGTAGATACTTCCAATATATTCTTCGAACGAGTGTGGGTCCATTTTTGGATACCACATACCATCACCTCAGAATGAGACAACAAGTTCCTCAACACATTTTGGTTGAGTCTCTTGTCACTTTTGGACACCAATCTCACTAAATCCACTACTTTCCACCCCCAAACCGATGGCCAAACAGAGGTCATCAATCGGATGATTGTGCACATCCTGTGCATGTAAAAATGTAAGCATCTGTGTACATGGGACAAGAGTCTTCCCTATGTTCAACACAACTACAACAAGACTCTCCATAGCTCCACTAGCCATATCCCATTTCAGGTGGGGTTGGGTTTCCAACCGTTGGGTCCCATTGATGTTGCATTACCTCTTACAACTACATAGAAAAAACTTCCCATGTTCATACTGAGGCCGACAAAGCCACCAGATTCATTGAGTGAATTCAGCACATCCACCAACAGGTCCATGAGACTTTGTAGAAAGCCAATGCTAAGTACAAGAAGTTCAATGATCAACACCGGTTACTGCACCAGTTTCAGGTGGGAGACAAGGTCCAGTTACATTTGCATAAAGAGAGACTTGTAGGGCCCCACCGGAATCTATTCCCTCTTCATTATGGTCCTTACACTATCACTAAGGTTGTGGGTAGAAATTCTTTTGAGCTCAACACTCCACCCTTCCTTGGCTTGCACCCATTGTTCAATGTGAACCTCCTTCGGCCATATTTTTCACCATTATTAGACACCTCAAAGATCGTAGAACACTTGACACCAACAGATCTCAACCCTGACTGCATGGAACATGCATCCACTGATCAGATAGTGGACACATAAGTTAAGGGAACTCACTAGTAGAGGATACAACTTTATCGGGTTGTCAAGGAAGGGAAACTCCTACACCAAGGCAAGTGGCTCACCTGGGGACAAATTCAGTAGAAGTTTCCTCACATAATGGGGGAACTCAACGCAATGGAGACCATTTCTCCCTAAGGGGGGAGGACTGATCCAAGTGGATATTGGTGGCCACCCACCTATTCCAAATGGCTCCTCTTGACGGTTTTTAGTTCAACACGCTCTTTTGTACTTATTTGTAATTTTTGGTTCTACACTTTTAGGGTTGTTTGAAGCCCTAAACATCTTCCACGTGGATATTGGTGGCCTCCCACCTAATCCAACTGGATTATTTTGGAATTTTTCATGTCATCGCATCTTTATTTACTTCCAGGGCCATTTTGGGGCCCTAAAAAATATTTTTTTGACTTGCCACAGTCAAACTATAGACTCAGACAAAGTTTTATGGAACAATGTGTATTCCTCAAGAATACCTTCCCAATGGGATATCATGCACCTAAAACAGAGGTCGTATGAAAAAGTTACGATCCTAGAAAGTTGAGGTACCAACTTACCCATCAGAGCCCACATAACTTTCGACGTTTCATCTCCTAGGGTTAGGTTTTTGTATGTCTAGGGTTTTGGAATTCATGATTAATGTTAAAAGGGACTTTGGAGCCTTTTTGTAATCATTTTTCTCAGACAGATGCACGTAGCAAGCCACATCTCTTCTCAGATATAGCTACCACCATTCAATCAAGTTGTTTCTAGTTCTGTAGTTTTACAGTTTCAGCCTATTTTATTTATTCAATAGAATTTATTCTTCATTGGATATCTATTGTTGTTCTCTGTATCTCTGTGTTATTGTATTCAGTCTGTTATTCTTTTCTTTTCGCTCATAAATCCGGATCAGTTTCACACCCTAAGTGTGGAAAGTGTCGCAAAGTGACTTATGCACCTTGTTAAGTGATGTATATACCTTGTTAAGTGTCACATGGATTGTCGCAAGTGTCGTATGCACCTTACCAAGTGTCACATTCATTTTGTTGAGTGTCGCAACACCTTCACACCATAAAAAAAGTTATCACAATCCCTAATTCATGTTGGAAGAAGAAGCCCCATCATTTGACAGCAGAAACACACCTTTTTCTTGGAAAACCGACGAGTGTTTTGGGAATTTATGAAGGGTGGTGTCCCCCTGGCCATGTTGGGGGAGTTTCACTTCATGGGATGGAACCCCCCTTTCCATGTTATGGGAGCGCCACTTTATAGGATGGTGCCCTATGTTAAATTATGGGGGAGCACCGGTCTTGTTAGAGGGAATCATGGGATCCTCCACCTCTTTCTAAGGGCCAGATATCTTGGGATGAGGTTGGTTGTGTTCAAATCCTATGTTATGTCTCTATCTTAGGATCCAAATCCCAACTTAAGGAGCCATATCCTCAACCGTATCCTTCATTTTCTCATGGTGGTTGTGCTTCTCAAGCCTATATATTGAAGGTATTTCCAAGGTAAAAGGGAAAGATGAGAGGTATCGAACCTTTGATTCTAGAGGAAGCATAAGAATTTTGATGTCAATATTCATGCAAGGGATATATGAGGAGAGCTTGGAGAAATTATTGCATCGTCAATCATTAATTGTAAGTTCCTTCTTTGGCTTTTCAATTAATATCAACTTGGCCTATTCCCTTCAAGTTCATATTTTCTACATTTGCTTGTCGATTGTCATTTCAGTCTTCGTAGATAGATTTTATTTATATAATAATATAGAGTAGGAGGAATATTTCATTTTCTAGTCTTTGCGAGACTTCAGTTACGTTGAGGAGCTTGGAGATCAAACCCAGGGATTGGAGTATCGAGGACGAACATCGCGACAAGGTACACCACATTTCTCTTCTCTCTTGATTAATTGAGTTAGATCTATAGGGAAAGTAGCAACCATTTTTTCTATTCTGTCTTTGGACCAAATATAGGAGTCTTGGTTCAAAGGGGAGCTTAGCTTGTCCGCAGGGTAATATTTCTCATAACAGAAAAATGGTCACTCTGTTGGGGAAGGACTTTGAGTAGTTTTTCCTCTTTTTTGTCTTGAATCCTTTGCTTGTGATTAGATATTTCTTTTTTGATTCTTTCTTCTGATATATTTCCCCTTCCCTCTTCCTCATTGAAGAGTTTACAAATCCATTGACTGAGTTTCTGTTGAGCTTGAGCTTGTGGAAGCCATTTTTTTAGCTTTTCCAAAAATTCGCACTCCCCTGCAGTTCACACCAGGGCTCCATTAGCTTGACCGACACTCCCTAAGCCTCCTATGGGGCACCATAGCACTATGTCTCTTTGCAAACAGGGGCGCCAATCTCACTTTTTTGGTGTTTTTTATGTTTATGACTGGCTTTTCTCAATCTTCTTTTGAGAGGCATTTAGCCTAGATTCTATTGATCTGTCTTTGACTTTGTTTGATTAAGAATTTGGCATTTATCACTCATTTGTTTTTATTCTTTTATTTTTTAATTTTCTCTTAGTTTTGATCCCCTTGGGTTAACAAGATCCCTTGATTAATCCTTCTTTCTGGTTCTTTGATCTTCGTATCGCAAATATTTCATATTGCTTGATTGTTTAGGAGTATGCAAAGGTTGCTTGGTATTGAGGCTTTTTGTTTTCTTTAAAACATCTCTCTTTTTTGGATGATTATGATTCTCTTGTTTACCACAACCCAATTCTTGAACATTGTTTCTTGTTGCTCATCATTTGAGGATTTTTATGAGTGTTTGTTTTCTTTCTCTTTTGCATTTTTGAGTCCTTGATTGAACAAGTTATCTCCTACTTGGTTTCTTTCAATTCTCATCATTTTTTCGTGCTCTTTGTTTTATTTATTTTTTTCCTTGTATTTCTTTGTGTCGAACATAGATCTCTTTCATTCCATTTGAAATTTAAGAAGAGAAAATTTTTCATATCTCCTTGCATCCATAATCAAATGAAGACATCTCTGCATTATTTAGGAATTTTATTTTGGTATATGTTTGGAAAAAAGAGCTAGTTTTGCATGTCCATTTCGGTTTTGGAAACATTTTCTTGGTAGTTTGGCATCATCTTACTCTCAAAAATTGAAAGTTTCATTATTTTGAGTTCTTTCTTGTGTTAAGAAGAATAGAACTCTTCTACTTCCCATACATAGAATTCATTGAAATGAACGAAATGCATCTCATTCTTTTGCATTCTATTGGAGTCAAGTCTCTCTCACATCATCAATTTCATTTCCGTGAACCCTTTGAGTAAAATCCATTAAAATAAACAACATGTGAATCCTCTTTGTACTGATCCACTCGACCTACCACTCATTGATCCACCATCCATGAGATATGTTTATTCTTATTCTCCTTATCAATTACCACATGATTCCACCACTACACAATATTTTAGCGTGAACCTGTCATCTTTTGGTTTTCCTGAAGGACTTGGGAACTTATATTTTTCCAAAAATCCTGTAATTGATATTTTCGGTGCTTCTTATTTACCGGGAACATCGATGACCCAAGTAACCCTAAATCAACCACTTGTGCATACATCTCCTTTCACACATGGGTCGGGTAATATTATTGCTTCACTATTTCCACACATGCACATACCAACTTCTTTACTTGGTTGTTCCATCGATCAGATGACCGGTAGTCAAGTCGTTCACACAACCATGGTTACACAAGATAATAAGCCTCCATCTCGCATATCGCAGATTAGTACAACCTACATTGGAGGTCAATATTCAATGGGAGGTCAACCTTCAACTGGAGGGAAACCTTCAGCTATAGTGAAATTTTTTACTGGGGGGAAACCTACATGGTTGGAACATCGTATTAGGGGAATCCTATCCTTCTATTAATTCTATCCCTAATACTACTAGCATGTATCCTGGACAACCATTTCGAGGATTTGTTAATCCTTTATGGGGTCAACCCAATCCGGTGGGCATTCCTCCGCAAGGAAATTTGACATATCAATCTGTAAGCCACATGATTCCAACGCAACAGTCCCTTCAATTGCAATACATAAGGGGGCCATCAGGTTAATCATAGTATGTAGGAGGTCCATCTATTTAGTCACAGTATATGGGTGGACAATCAGGACAGCCACCTTACATGGGTGGACAACCCAGGAAGCCACCATATATGGGAGGACCATATAGTTTTTCCATCTCCCCACAACCTAGATTTGGTCCTACTGGTGTTCCCATGCCATATGGTTACCACCAGTATCCACATACCAACCGAAAACTTCCATTATTGGTTACGTTAGATCTACTAGATCTGTCACATTTGACAAATGATCCCATTCAACATGCCTCGTTTTGGCCCTCCATCCCTACCAAATTACCAAGGAAAAGTTTAGGGGAAAAATTTAGCCCCTTCAAATTTTGGTAGGGAGAATTCTAAATATTAAAAACAAAACCCATATTAATCCCAATTCCCCCCCCCCCTTTTTTT
Source organism: Picea engelmannii (assembly GCA_009831015.1). NCBI lineage: Eukaryota > Viridiplantae > Streptophyta > Pinopsida > Pinales > Pinaceae > Picea > Picea engelmannii. The sequence continues at coordinate 86,737 of ML797946.1, read as the reverse complement.
AAATATTAATTATATTTTTATCCATGATTTATATGGAGACTAATTTCATTTTCACCTTGGAAAAATGGATGCAAGTGCGGAAACTGCTAGAGTATAACTGTTGGTTCCTAGCTTGCATCCTTTGGTTATGTGTCCTTCCACTAGATCAACACTTCTTTGATAGTTCTACCACACAATTGACGTTCATGATGATTGAGGATTACATCTGTTTAGATCCAAAGGGAGCTCTCATCATCTAATTTTGGAAGGATGGTTTAGACCCTGCAATTAAGTCCAACCACTTTCTTTAGAAAGGAAACATGGAACACTGGATGGATTTTGAAAGTAATCGGAAGGGCCAATTTGTAGGCCATTGAACCAATACGCTTGATGATATGGTAGGGCCCATAAAACTTGGGTGCCAACTTGTGATGTCTGTGGGCTTTGAGAGATGTTTTCTTGTAAGGTTAGAGCCTAAGAAAAACATGATCGCCTTCCTGAAAACCCCTTTATGAATGATGTTGGTATGCCTGTCGTTGTGATTTTGTGCCATGTGGAGGTTACCCTTCAGAGTTGGGAGGGTGGTTGGCGACCTTGCAGCATTGTATCAATAGATTGAACCTTTGATGTTCCTGGAAGATAGGAAGTGACTGTAGGTGGGAGTTGGCCATACACTGCTTCATATGGGGTCATTTTAGTGGTTGTATGATAGGAAGTATTGTACCATCATTCTTCCAAGGGGAGACATTGTACCCATTGGTTTTGTTTGTCCGAAGAAAAACACCGCAAGTGGTTTCCAAACATTTGTTGACCACTTTCATTTGGTTGTCAGACTCAGGATGATAGGTTGTTCTCATGTTTAGTTGGGTGCACTGCAATTTAAATAGCTCTTTCCAAAATGTTCTTGTGAGAATGGGGTCATGATCAAATAAAATAGAGGTGGGCATGACATGCAACTTGAAAATATGATCAAGGGAAAATTGTGCTACTAGTGCTAGTGTTAAAGGGTGGGGTAAGGCACAAAAATGAGCATACTTAGAGAGGAAATCAACCACCACCATGATGATAGACTTGTTCCCAGCTTTAAGAAGGCCCACTATAAAATCCATGGAGATTTCGGTCCATATAGAAGTTGGAATGGGTAGGGGTTGTAGGGAACCTAGAGACTTAATAGTTTCACCTTTATTACATTGGCACACCTCAAATTTTGTGACAAAGTGAAGGATATCCTTCTTCATTCCTGCCCAGAAAAAAGAACAACGGGCACGAGCATATGTCTTTTGGAATCCTGAGCGAATCATAATAGATAATGAGTGCAGCTCATTTAGGAGCCATGGCTTGAGTGCTGAAGAGGGTGAGAGAACCAGGAGACACTTATATCTGAGAATATTTTCCTGCCAAGTGTATTCGATGGGAGGATTAGGGTCCTCTTGAAGGCATTGAATTAACTTGTATAGAATCGAGTGTGTTAGCCACTCTTGGCATACTTATTAAATCCAATCAAGGACCGGTAAGGATAAGTCAAAGAGGGATATTCCTTCCTCATGTTGGTGTGATAATGCATTGTCTACTATATTATCTTTTCCCTTTTAATATATAATTTCATAATTATAACCCAACATTTTGGTTGGCCACTTATTTTTTTCTAGGGAGGATAGTCGTTGCTCCAAAAAATATTTCAGACTATGGTGATCTATTTTGATATGAAAATGAAGTCCCAAGAGATATGGGCGTCAAGTGTGCACCACATGGATAATGGCCATCATTTCTTTTTCATACGTAGATCTTCCCAGATTGTGGCCACTCAACACTTGGCTAGTAAAGGCCAAAGTTCTACCATCTTATGTGAGCACGACGCCTATACCAGTGCTAGAAGCATTTGATTCCACCACAAACGTTTTTTTGAAGTTAGGCACTGCTAGGATAGAAGTAGTGCACATGGACCTCTTTAATTTTGTGAAGGCTTTCTCAACAGTAGGTGTCCAATGGAATGCATTCTTCTTAAGAAGGTCGGTCAATGACTTAGCAATTTTTCCATAATAGTGGACAAATTTCTTGTAATATTCTTTGAGACCAAGAAAACATCTTAGGGGCTTTAAGTTCTTGGGTCACCACCATTCCTTCATAGCTTGTATGTTTTTTGGGTCCACTTTTACCCCTTCTCGACTGACAATGTGTCCCAAGTATTCCACTTCACTGGATCCAAATGAACATTTGGTGTTTTTGACAAAAAAATGGTTTTCTTGCAACAAATGAAACACTTTGTCCACATGAAGAAGGTGGGTATCCCAAGTGTGGGTGTAAATGAGGATGTCATCAAAGAAAACCAAGACAAACTTCTAAAGGTAAGGCTTCAATAATTTATTCATGAGACTTTGGAAGGTGGATGGGGAATTGCAAAGGCCAAAAGGCATGACCAAGAATTCATAATGTCCTTCATGATTTCTGAAAGAAGTCTTCGGAATATCTTCCTCTTTCATATGGATCTGGTGAGAGCCTGAGAGAAGGTCTAATTTGGTGAATACATGTGCACCTTGGATTTCATCCAATAGATCATCAATGACATGAATGGGAAACTTATCTTTGATGGTGAGTTTATTCAGGGCATGAAAATCAAGGCACATGCACCAAGTACCTTCTTTATTTAAGGCCATCACCACTCGTGAATAATATGGGCTGGCACTAGGGCGAATTACCCCCGCCTCCAGTTATTCTCGTACCATCTTTTCGATTTTAGATTTCTGAGAAAATAGATATCTGTAGGGACATACATTGGGGGGTTGACTACCTAGAAGGAGAGGAATGTTATGATCATGCTCACCCCTGAAGAGGGCTAAGGTGGTGGGAATCTCAAATACCTTGGGGTACTTTTCCAAGATGAGCTAAAGGCTGGAAGGAACTACTTGAGATGATTTTTTAGTGACCTAGATGGTATTAAATTGAGCAATCACACCATGGTGGAATTTCTTGAACATTTTTCCCATCTTGTGAGAGATGATAATGTCAAGAAATCCCACTTGGATACCTCGAAGGGTATAGGAGTGAGTGTCTTGGGTGAAGCTCATATATAATTCTCGATAATCCATTGTGATTGGCCCCAGAGTGCGAAGCCATTCCACTCGTAATAAAATATCACAACCACCCATGGCAATAGACAACGTGTGTGTTTTCAGAGTACAATCGCCCATTTGGAGTTTGACATTCTCACAACATCTCCCACACTTCATAGTACCACAATTAGCGATGAGGATTTCAAAATTAGAAATAGGGTGGACAAAACAATGGATCTCATGAGCAAGCTTGTGATGAATAAAATTATGGGTGCTGCAACTATCAATCAACACCACCACCGACCGATGTTTGATGTAGCCCTTGAGATTCAATGTTTGCGGGGATGAAATACCTAAAAGGGCATGAAGTGATATGATGGGTTCCTCTAGTTCCACAAGGGTTACAACTGGAGCTTCGACGTGATCACTTGGTGGAGCCTCATCTGAGTCAGGAGCCTCATCTGAGTCAGGAGCCTCATCTGATAGGATTTCTTCAAAAGGAGATGAAGTGCATGCATCAATATGGAAAAACTTTTGTTCTCTACATTTATGCCCTCGTGAATACTTTTCATCACAATAGTAGAAAATTCCCTTCTTGCAACGTTCTGCCATTTCATTTGGAGATACTTTTTGGACCTTCAATGTTTCTGTCGGAGTTGGGTGAGCCCCAGGGAGTGGACAATTTAGAACTAGAGCCTTAATGGGTGGGGCCTGAAAGATGGTCTCAACTTCCTTTTCTATTTGACATGCCTGCAACCAGGTAGTAGGATGATGCATGCTCACATGAGCCCAGATAGATTCCTTTAATCCACCAAGGTAAAATGAATCAGATAGGCCCTCAATACAGATAACCAATTGTTCAAATGTCATGATGAAATCTGTGATTGGTCCAGTTTGGCGTAGCTTGGTGAGTCTACCCAAAAAATGTGATTCCCTATCAAAATGGGCACAAACTACTTTAGTGAACAGGTTCCAAGTGGGATTTCTTGGATAACATTTCATATGCCACTTCCACCACTACCATCATTCTTGATCCAAGTACAAAAACCTTACATGGATGATCCGGATTATTTTCGGCATGAAATGAGAGCGGAGATATAATAAAGAAATGCACAAAGATATTGCAGATATTCAATAATATAACAGAAATGTATCAGAGATGCAACCATAAACATAGATATACATTAATACACGATTTCTATTAATCAGAGAAATGTACAGAGACTGTAAAAATACAGAGTGAAAGACTCGCTAGAATGGTGGCAGCTTATCTCTGAGAAGAGACGTGACGGCTACTCGCATTCGCAAGAAGATGATTACAATGAGGCTCTGAAGGCCCTTTTACAATAAATGAGAATGCCAAAAGTCCTAAACATACAAAAACCTAACCCTAGGATATGAAGCGCCAAAAGTCATGTGGGCCCCGTTTGGGTAAGTGAGTACATCAACTTCCCGAGGTCGTAACTTTTGCATACGATCTCCGTTTTAGGCGTGTGATAGCTCGTTGTAAAGGTATCGTCGAGGAGATTAATTTTGGGGGCTCAATCATGCCTTCAACTATCATTGAGAACCTCGATCTCGAAAAACCTTCATTTGGACCCTCAAAATGGCCCCGGAAGTTAAAACCTGCTAAAAATAGTAAATTGCCAAAATGGCCAGAAAACTGTTTTGATCCATTTGAAAAAGGTGGGTGGCCACTAATATCCACTTGGATCAATCCTCCCTCCTTAGGAAGCAATGGTATCCATTGCGTTGAGTTCCCGGGGGAGAGGGAAAAACATTTGTTGAATCTGCATCTTGGTGAGCTGCTTGTCTTGCTGGAGACGACGCGCTGCTTAGTTTGTGGAAATCTGTCACGAACCTGTTGCAGTTGAGGCTGCTCAACAAGTCGACATACATAAGAGGACAATGTGCAGAAGGAATCTTTTCACTTTGCTGCAACCTTGTCGACCTGCTTTCGTTGGATAGAAGGTGCTTTGGCCGAAGCTGTGGTGGCTGCAGTATCCTTATGTTCACCCTTTGAACAGATTGTGGAGAAGATGAATTTTGTAGTATGAGATACTACCTTGTGACACTGTTTAGGTGGGGCAGTAGTTGGAACTGCCTCTGGTATCCTATAGAGATGACCCCCCAGAGTAATAATGACACTACGGGGTCGAGACTCATAGATAGCATGGCGTTTCCACATATATGGCTGGCCCAAGAGAACATCACAGACATCTAGTGGGGCAACATCAAATAATACCTCATCCTTGAAGGGTTGGATGCCGTATGACAATCAACACTGCTGGATGACACGAAGATCTCTTCCTTGGCGAAGCCACCCAATGCTGTATGGTTGCGGGTGTGGTGTTGTCGACAATCCCAACTGTTTGACGACCTCTGTTGATATGAGGTTCTTATGGATTCCACTATAAACAATAAAATGAAGTGGGGTCCCCTTCACCCACATCTGTGAATGAAAAAGGCTCTCCCCCTCTTATGGATCTGTTGGTTCTTCTGGTTGAATTGCTGCGGTCGCGACAATAGCAGTGGGGTCTGCATCGATGATCTGTCTTTTACCAGTATTTTCAAAATCAGATTCTGAATTAGGGTTCGGCTCCTTGTCTTTGATCTCGGCCACCAATGATTGTTTTGAGCGACATTCATCGGTGTTGTGCCAGGGGATTTTTTGGAAATCGCACCATTTTCCGGTGTCCTTCTTTGTCTTCTCGTGACCCTAGTTTTCCTGTGGCTTGGACTGGTTTTCGGGAGACTGTTTGTTAGGGTTGTCTTTTTCATACTTTGGTTGTTGTGGATTTGCAGACCCAAACTCCCGTTTGTTCTGGTGCTTAAATTTTTTCTCGATTTTAACAGCATATCGATAGGCAACACCGAGTGATGAGATGTCCAGAAAATCCATTTCAGTTTGGATGTATCTGTGTAGAGCCCCACGGTATTTCAGAACC
>ML797946.1:59933-79201 GCA_009831015.1 Picea engelmannii | reverse complement strand
TTTGAGAGACCCACCTTGCTAGGTTGGATCCATAAAATTTATGCATGTCAACTTTGGGCACCTTATTCCAAGAGTGTGGAGAACCCCAAGGGGAGTGGGAGGAATGAGTATGCTCATAATGGGAATGTTGAGGGTCCTTTACATTGGGAACCACCTACTTAATTTTTTTGAATGGGTACATGGAAACACAAATGGCAGCGTGGAATACTACAGGGAGGGAATCATTGATTGTTGTTTGTATGGTAGTGGGGACGGATTCCATTCACGTTTCTAAGTTGGATATCCTAGTCTCCAAGTATTCGTGGGTCTGAGATTGAGTGGTTGGCATGGTAGCGGCTTAGGTAGTAGATGAGGTGTCAGGATGGAAATGGGGACCACAAAAAAATGAGATATACCAGGGTAATCAGGACAAAGAGAGGATTCCAATGGGATAGGTGTCAAATAATGGTGTCTCGGAAAGGGGTGGGACCACAAAGAGAAAAATGGATTAAAAGTGATGAGTACCATTGCGATGATAATGAAGAGAGGAATTCAATGAACTAGGTTACAAATAAGGGTGCTAATAGGCCCCATATTTGTTTTTTGACTCTTGCGAAATTATACTTCGAGCTAAATAATATTGCAATGATGAAATGGCCAAATGTTTAACAGGAAGAAATGTGTAGGAATTTTGCAACCAGAATGCAGGAGACACAGTTGCACGACAACCCTTCTTGTCTATTCTATTTATTTTTCCATCCCAAGGGTTAGGGTATCCAAGGTTTCTACAGACAAGGGTTTTCCTTGTGCTATAGCTCTTTGATATACGTGCAGGGGTCCAACAATAGTACTTGGCCCAATATCTTAGGGAACCAACTAAGGAGGCTAGACTGTGCCCTTAGTCGTACTACCCGACTACCCAGGTACTAGAGAGTATCTTCTCGAGTGTTGTTCTCAGTGGAACTATAGAAATCAGGAGACCGATTGGTTTATCTACGAAGGGATTTAGGAGATCTAGGTCGATCTGTATACAGGTGTTGTCTAATGTGCTACCACTCGAAGGGGTACCAACAGGGGTTACAAGGGTGGCCAACAATGTGCGCTTAAGTACCACTTGTATTTCCTACGTGTATGATTCCTTGACCATGGGTTTATGCATGGAATGACATATCTTTGTAGATTAAAGACATCAGAATATGTCTCTACCCTGAAAATAATAAAAAATAATAATAAATAAATAAATACCCCACAATTTTTGCCCAGGAAAGAGCTCTGATACCACTTGCAATATTCGAATATAATATGCAGAACATAAATATTTAGCAAGAAATGGTAGAACAACAATGATATATCTAGAACAATACCAAAATACTACCATAAAAATACCATAACGAGCACCTTTATTAATGATAGTAATGTTCTATTTCCTCTTCGAGGGGCAACCTCTAGCAGAGAAAAGATCTATTACAATAATATCCAAGACAAAAATATCCAATTCCTTCTACTCTTATTTATACGAATTCTATATTCTAAGGAAAATTCTAGAGGAAGATATTTCTAAAACCAGAAGCTTCTATAGGTCTTCTTACATTGACTTATTGTCCTTTATTTATTAGGCCTTATTATCTAATGTCAACCTTTATTACATGAAAAAAATATCCTACTAACTAATGACCCATAAAGAGGGGTTATGATCGGATCCTAACACCCTCTCTGCAACTTTTGTCATGATTGTGAATTTCACCATAGCAGCCATGGCCACCATTATAGTGTTGAACTAGCTGATATGATCACCATCCAGACAACATTCGATTGGTAGTATTATGATATTTGTAATTGTTGGTTTTCATGTTTAACTTTTAATTATGATTATGGTCACATTCAACCAAGAGGCGAGTACCTATTTGTTTTATTATAAGTCTTTTTTTTTTCATTGAATGCCTGAGGGTTGACATTGCATAGTATGACCTTCCTTTAGCTTAGAAGCCAGGTTGAGGGTATTTATTCTGCCTAAGTGGTGGGGAATTTCACTTGGTCACATCCCTTCATGATCCCATTCCATTTGGGTTGGGTAGATGCAATTGGAATAAAACCCTGGCTAACAACCTTCCTAGTGAACCAATGCCTCATTGGTGTTTTGATTTGCTTCTTGATCTCCATTATTAGTCCAATTCAGCGTAAAATGTACATTTTGGCTATGGGTAGCTCTCTAAGAACATATTTTTGAGAACCAAAATATAGTATATGTTGCATAGGTATTGTGAAAACTATGTTAATCAGACATGTCAAACTATTTCTACTTTAATATTACAGGCTACGTTACTAGAAACTGTACCTGTGGGGGCAGTTTCTTGTGGAAACCTATTCGAAAACTGCAACCATAATCTATTTTTGTTTTCTGGATGGGAAATTTGTGTCTTGAGAATGGTCAGTTTTTCTATTGTCGTTTCTTTCAAGTTTCTAGCCTGTGAGAAATGAGCAACAGAAAAGACCTAGAAATAAACAAAAAGCAGTAAAAGAAAAACTTAAAACTAAATACCTGACAACTAAATTTCTTGCTTAGGGGAGGAAGATACCTTGAAAGTTTATTTTAACTTTTAAGGCCAAAACAACCTCAAATGTGCCATTGTTTCCTACAACACTAGGTTGTGAGAGCAAGGAGAAACCATGCATTCAAAACTCTTGGAACTTGGAGGTTGGGACATAATTTTTTTCACAGTTGGATCATTGGACTCCAAGGGATTTTAGCTTGAGAATTTTGGACTACATTAAACTCGATAGTATACAAATTTTGGACTCCTTTGCACAAGTTTGGATTTGAACTTGAAGTTTTCCTTGTTGGGTTCTTTTCAGTTTTCATATTTGTGATTTGTGTATTGTTTGCTTTATGGAATTCATTATTATGGCAAGTACCAATCATCAACATCACAAAACATAATATCCCATTCCAACCAAAGATAAACAAGTCTCTATTAAAAAGAATAGTTGGATGCCAAAAGGACCTTCGAAACTAGGTTGTGGGATGTTATACAATTCACTCATTTGTACATTGGATCAAGTACAACATCAAGAGAGTTGCATATCATGTTTCTCCAAGAAGCCAAAAACAAAGGAAATGTGGATCTGGTTTGTTGTGAAGAAGATGGTCGTAGATAAAGATCTGTACATCTCTAACAATGAGAATCAATGTTCAAATCTTATTGATCCTCTCAATGTCTTTCAATGCATTATCTAGTATTGCACACAAGTGATATGGGTTGTGAATCCTTTGGGTGCATTCTTGACCAAATTGTGTGCCATCCCCTTCCAATACAAAGACCTACACACATTAAATCTCATGCCATTTGTGGAGAAAAAACTTCTAATTGACACAACATAATGTGTATGCCTTCTTACATCCCAAAGATGGTGTGATTTCTCGTTAAGAAGATGCCCTAGGTATAAGGGATGAAAATTAGGGGGATGAGCAATGTATAGATGACAAATGAGGATAGATGGAAATCAAACGTCAATTTCCAAGGAGGGATAGTCATGGTATACAGAGATTGTTCAGATAGAAAAGGAAGTAGTTAAAGAGACTGGAAAGTCCTCTTGGCGAGACCTCAAGGATACAAACAACGGAAGGAATATGTGTCTTATTACCATGACTGTAGATTCCCCACACCTTAGTCAATGGTTTATGAAAATGAAGGAAGAAAAATATTGCTTTAGAGCATAACTCAAAGAAATAATGAGAGCTCTCAAGGAGGAAGTGGTTAAATAATTTTGGGAGATAATTCTCAATACCGAAGAGAGACTCCTATGGAAGAATTGCATAAACATAAGTAGCATAAGTGGGAGTTCTAGCATTTTAAACCAATTGTAACTATTTCAGATTGAAATTAAAATGAAGTTGGACTTTCTTAATTGGTATATATGAAGAAGAGTTTGAGAATCTCCTGAAGATCAACAATTGGGAGAACTGTTTCCACAACCTATCTCAGCAGAGAAATCTTCCTTTCCCCCAGCATGGATAATGATACCAATACCTTGAGTAGAAAAGACAAAGTCAATTGTCAAGTTGATTGATAAGTTTCCCTTTTTTCTTTTAGCTATTTATTTTGTGATAGTTTTCAAACCTACGTTTATACTTTAGCCTAAACTATGTTTTCAATTTTGACTTTGTTATGTTCTATTTGGTTCCATTTTCCCTCTATATAGGAATTGCACAGTATTATTTTGTACACTTTCTTTTGTTAATATAAATCTATTTCTGCAAGCAAAAAAATAACTTCATAATCTAATCCATTTTTTCAATAGCCTTAAATGCATGCACACATGGCATCAAAAAAATGTACTATTTTTTGCACTTTCAACCCTACCTTTACAAACAAGGATTGCATTTGTGATAACTTGCACAACATTAGATGGCCCCAACTCATCAATGTCCTAATGTAATTGGCCCTTCAAAATAACATTGTCGTTCTCTTGCCCTGAGGAATCAATTAACCTCGGAGGATAAGGATTGAATGTTGGAGAGACAATGGTGTTCAAAAGGGGATATTTTCAAACTTCCAAGCATCCATTTTAACAATCCATCACAATAGAACAATAATCTACACTACATTAAACCTCCAATGTAGCCATAATATTCTTTGGGTGGAATTTTGCTTTATCAATCAATATTCAAGACAATGCAAATCTTCTCATATCTATGTGCATTATACCATGTAGGACCATCATTATTTGTATGTACCATTTGCTCAAAATATGGGAAATGAGATACATTAAATGGGATACTACATGCAAGTAAAAACTTGTTATAGAAAGATAAACACCCTCCTTGCCCTTGATATCAAACATATCAACATCTTCAAGGAACTAAAGCATTCAAGGGACTAACAAACATATTATCTCAAAGGATGAGGATAATTAAAAAAATAATATTGATATTAGTCAGTATTTGGGGAATACACAAATAGTTCAATAACAATAATATTTTATTGAGATGCCACATGTTGGATGACTAGATCAAAGTGAATTGGATGCAATAACTGGAAAACCGTTTTCTTGAAACCCATGTCAAATAAGATAATATAGACAATTTTGTTACTGTCCAACAAGTGACCACAAGAATAAGTCAAAGGAACTAAAAATATATGTCTAGTGTGAGTTTAATGTGGGAGTGCAAAACCAACTCCTCTAAATGCTAGGAGTAAAAGGGAAAATAGTACATCATAAGTAAGAATCCATCTAAGTGAATCTCTAAATCTTTTCAAAGAAATCCAAAAGGTACATCAACGGTGTAGGCACAAAGATACAGAGTATACATTTGTTGATTGTAGTAGAATGTGTGTGCATGTGAACACATAAGCCATAGTCTCATAGGATAAATATTGTGTTCAATAGACATATAAACAAACAGAATGTTGTAAAATCCAAGTATAATGGTTTCAAGGTGCAAGTGATTGGACAACCCTTGAATCTCATTTTAGGGACCATAAATTCCCTCCAAGGCTCACCTTCAAGGCTATCTCAATTTGAAGAGAGGTCGCTATTAAGGAAAGTGGTGATAGAATATTCTGAAATGATAATCATCCTTATGAAAATACTTGGAAATAATGGTGCAAGAGTTAGTTTCGTACATGAACTCTACTAGTACTTAGTGTAGACCCTAGTTTTCGGTGATTTGTTGTAACCTCCAAGTAGATATGTTTCGTATATAATGATGTAATCAGTCTTCATTGAATAATATAGATTGTGAGCTTAGCCTCACCAGTGTTGGATTCTCCTAATTCTAAGTTGGTATCAGAGTGATATTGGAGATTTGAGAGATTCATCCCTCTGAGGCAAGATCCAAAGTGGAAGATATCAAATTAATTGAGTAGGGGCGGAAAGCACTCCCCATGCAGTGTTAGAGGAGTGCTCCCTTTGTACACGTGTAAGAGAGATAGGGAACTCATGCTCACACTCCCACTCTCGCTCAGTGTTGCAAAGCCCCCCCTTCCATTTTACAGGAGTGCTAGCACTTCCCTTCGTGCGTTTGAGGAGCATCGACCAATTTTCATGTTGAAAAGTGTGATTTTTTTATTTTTTGTGTGAGGTTGGAGAGTACTCAGATCTGGTACATCTCGCAGCTCGTTGAGACTACCAAAACCCCCTTCTCCTATTCGTTGAATCAATTCGTGGCTACAGTGGTCGTGAGGTCAGGTGGAGGGACAACCCTGGCCGTGGGCAAGTGAGGGAGTCGCGTGGGTTCTTGAGGGAGGTTGTGTGAGTTGTTTTGCATCTACCAACAACTACGTTGCTCATCTCACATTTTTTTATGAACGACCTTGTATATCAAGTACTCCCATTGCATGTGATCTCTTTGTTTTGTGTGTTTTTTTAATTCTCAAAGACGGTATAAGAATTGTATCCTCCTCAAAGAAAAACTGGTGTTAAGGTTTGCATGAGTTTTTTTTGGAGCACTCTACCTATGCATGGAGTGGTTTTAAGGTATTTTTAAAAATTTCTTATATTTCTTTTAAAGCTAAGAGTCGATGTAGAGTTAGATCGGTGGATCCAAAGGCAGAGCGACGGACTACTCAACACTTGACGAAAGTTTGATATTCTTGGTGATTCACCACCTTCAGGATTGAAATGTGTTTGGTGATACAAGGATCTATTGTCTAGTTGAATGAGTAGAAACTTGCATAGATGGTGAATCCTCTAGTAGATACCTACCTCAACGAAGCCAACAAATTAGATGGCTCAAATTTCATTAATTGGAAATTCAAAATGCAGACCCTGATGGAGGGCTATGGTGTCTAGACCATTGCAAAGGGAACTAAAGTGAAACTTGATGCGGCTATCGATGTGACAGCAGCTCAAATCCAAGATTGGGAGAACTGTGAAAAAAAGGCCAAGGTATTGTTGCGTATGTCTGTTAAAGATAACATAATTCCACATATTAGAGAAGCTAACACTTATGCTGAAACATGGACAACACTTAAATCTTTTTATGAAACTCGCAACACACATCGTATTCGGTTCCTGAAAACTAAATTTCTAGGCATTAAGATGGATGGAAATGAATATGTTAGTTCATTTTTGGGTCGAATTAAAGAGGTGAAAGACAAGCTAGGAAATATAGGGGAAATGGTTTCCAACACTGATCTTGTCACTATTACCTTAAATGGTATTCTAGAAGATTATCAGATGTTCATAATAGGTCTCGCAGCAAGGGAGAAACCTCCTACTTTTGAAGAAATGATAGGTATTTTTCTGCAAGAGGAAGAGAGGCATGGGAATTTGAAGCCTCAGAATTCGGATTTGGCACTTTGGTCAAATAAGATATCCACAAGAGGGAGATCAGGAGAAAGAGGCAGAGGAGGCAGTTCATCGCAGAGAGGCAGTTCATCGTAGAGAAAACAATCCCCAAGGCTGAATCAAGGTATGCCCTCTAACATGAATGAGTCAAAAAGTTGTTTTTATTGTGGTTGACCTGGACATCTCATTAAAGACTGTCATAATAAGAAGAGTGATGAGGCTAGGAATAAACCTAGAAAACATACAGGTCATTATGAAGAAGAATATTCAAATCATGATCTTAGATTGTTTATTGCTAGTGATGATATTGATGAACCCCATAATTTTGATTCACGAGATCTTAGACTGTTTGTGTCCAATGCTGCTTTATCTGCTGAAATGGATGATAGTGATGCCTGGTTTATGGATTCCGAAGCATCAATACATATGACATGTAATAAGTCGTGGCACACTAATTTTAAAGAAATACAAAATGGATCCAGCATATATCTTGGACATGATCGCGCTCATGAGATCAAGGGATGCGAATACATTCCTGTGACATGGTTGAATGGTACTATTATCCACATTCACAATGTGTTGGATGTGCCCGAGATAAAGAAAAATTGGATATCTATGTCCACCATTACAGATCAGAACTTGAAGGTTGAATTCTTCAAGAATTATTGCATAGTGAAGGATCTGCTGGACCAATTCAAATATGTTGCAACGGGATTCAGAGCGGGAGGCCTTTACAAACTTGATGTTACCAGCAAAGCACATCACACACTGACTTTTGCAACTATGCCAATAGAGAGTCTTTGGTATCAAAGGTATGGCCACATCAATTATCCTGATTTATTGTTATTACAGAAACATAATATGGTTGAAGGACTTCCCATGTTAAAGAATGAGAATGTTGCTTGTGATGGATGTGCATTAGGAAAGATGCACAGAGATGAATTCCCCTCTAATCCTGACAGGAAAAAGAGAGATGTTTTAGATCTTGTGCATACTGATGTTTGTGGGCCTATGCAGACTAGGTCTTTAGGAGGTGATTTTTACTTTCTGTTATTTATTGATGATTTCACGAGATACACGTGGGTTTATTTCCTTAGAATAAAAAGTGATGTTTTCGAGTACTTTAAGGAATTCAAAACCATGGTGGAAAAATAGAGAGGAAAATCCATAAAAATCCTCCGTTTAGATCAAGGGGGAGAGTATAAATCAGGGGACTTCATCAAATATTGCAAAGATCATGGAATAGTACAACTATTTATAATACCCCACACTCCACAACAGAATGGAGTGGCTTAAAGGAAAAAAAGAACTCTGGCAGAGTGTGCACGCAATATGATGAAATGTAAGAATCTCTCGAATACATTTTGGGCTGAAGCCATAAATACTGCAGTTTATTTAAAGAACAGAATTCCAACAAGGTGTCTTGCTAATATTACTCCTTTTGAATCCTTGTATTGCTCCAAACCTACAATTCATAATTTAAAAGTATTTGGGTGTAAGGCTTTTGCACATATTCCAAAGGAGAATAGGAAGAAATTGGATGCTAAAGTCATTAAATGTATTTTCATAGGGTATTGTTCTGAATTCAAAGCATACAAACTATTTGATCCTTCTACTCACAAAGTATTTGCGAGTAGAGATGTACTTTTCCATGAGAAGGAAGCAGGAAATCATGACGAAAACAGTCATGACGAATGGCATAGAATTCTTGATGAAGGAGTTAAAGAAGAGCAGCAGCAACAACACCAACAATCATCACAACAACAACCACAATTGCAACAACAACCGCCGCAGAAACAACAGTAGCAAGAATCACTCAGTGATATGGACACTTCAAGCAGTCATAGTTCACCTAGAGGCGAAGACAGATATTCACAAAGTGGGGAGGAAGATAATCGGTTGAGAAGATATTCACGACAGGTTAGACTCCCTGAGAGGTATAGAGACTATGCCCTAATGAGTATCATTTCAAATGTCATAGAACCCATGCATTTTAATGAAGCCAATGAACATGATGAATGGTGAAATGCAATGGAGGAAGAATATGAATCTATAATGAAAAACACTACTTGGGAATTGACTGAATTGCCTAAACATAAAAATCCCATTGGATGCAAATTGATATACAAACCCAAGTTTAAATCATATGGTAGTATAGACAAATATAAGGCTAGATTGGTGGAAAAGGGGTATTCACAAACAAAAGGTATTGATTATGCTGAAACATTTACACCAGTAGCTAAATTGAATACTATCAGATTGTTAATTGCTTTAGCTACAAAGTATCATTGGAAGCTACACCAACTAGATTTTAAATCTGCATTTTTGAATGGTGAGTTAAAGGAGGAGGTTTATCTTACTCAACCTAAAGGGTTTGTGGAACATGGGAAAGAACACTTAGTGTGTAAGTTAAAGAAAGCATTGTATGGACTAAAATAGGCACCTAGGTCATGGTATGAGAAGATAGACTCTTTCTTTCTTCAACGGGGTTTTATGAGGAGCAAAAGTAATCCAAATATGTATGCCAAATTTGATGAGCAGGGGTATATAGTATTGATTTCCTTATATGTTGATGATTTGATAATTACAGGAAATGCAGAGAAATTAATTGATTAAATCAAGGAGTAGTTGTCACAAGTTTTTGAAATGAAAGATCTTAGTGAGTTACATTACTGCCTAGGTCTTGAAGTTTGGAGAAATGTAGGCCAAACTTTTGTTTGTCAGAGTAAGTATGTCATAGAAGTACTTAAGTGATTTAAAATGGATCAGTGTAAATCTTCTACTGTTACCATGCAACAGAATGTGAAACTTTCTTGTGATGATGGTTCGAAGGAGGTGAATGGCACTATGTATAGACAAATGGTGGGTAGTTTGAATTATCTCACTACAACTAGACCTGATATTGCATATTATGTGAGTGTGTTAAGTCATTTCATGGTGAAATCTCATGAAAGCCATTGGAATGCAACAAAGGCAGTACTCAGGTATCTAAAAGGAACACTTGATTATGGTATTAAATATACTGATGCATCTGATGTTGAGTTGACAGGTTACTCAGATTCTGATTGGGCTGGAAATCTGGATGATCAAAGATCAACCATTGGATATGAATTTGGCATTGGATCCAGGGTTGTTTCATGGAGCAGTAAAAAGAAGCCTACTGTATCTTTATCTTCTACTAAAGAATAATATAAAGCCTTGTGTGTAGCAACTTGTGAAGTTGTTTGGTTGAGAAGACTTCTTCAAGATGTTGGAGAAGAACAAAAGGAACCTACAATGATCAAATGTGATAATCAAAGTTCAATCAAGTTGGAAAATAATCTTATTTTTCATGCAAGGACAAAGCATGTTGATGCTCAGTTTCATTTTGTTAGAGAAAAGTTGCAGTCAAATGAAATAGCTCTTATGTATTGTAATAATTGTGAAAATGTTGTTGATATTTTCACTAAGCCTTTTGGAAAGATTAAGTTTGAGTTGTTTAGGGAGATGTTAGGTGTAGAAATCAATCCATTCTCCATTAAGGGGGAGAGTTGGAAATAATGGAGCAAGAGTTAGTTTCGTAGATGAACTCTACTAGTACTTAATGTAGATCCTAGTTTTCAGTGATTTGTTGTAACCGCCAAGTAGATATGTTTCCTATATAATGATGTAATATATCTTCATTGAATAATATAGATTGTGAGCGTAGCCTCACCAGTGTTGATTTATCCTAATTCTAAGTAAAATACTATACCATTCATTTGATTGGATCTTAATACTCTCAATCCAAATGAATAAAAAACATTGCTATGTAAAAGATTAAAGATTAAATAGCACCATATCCAGAGGTCCAGGAACAAAATGGTTGATTAGTTAGCTAATCAAGCATTAAATATGAAAAATATAGCTTTGAAGATTATACATGTTCCTAGAGGGATAGAAGAGGGAGTTGGAACACAAAGTTAAGTAGATTAATTTTCAATGATAAGAAAAAAGGACCCCAGAGCCAAAACACATTGGAATTACCTATGGGTTATTTTTATTTCAAGGTCAATGCTAGAGATTCCCCACACCAGAGATTTGTGCCTTAATACCACGACCAAAGATTCCTCGACCAGGATATATACAGTGGAAGGAATTTGTGCCTTAATACCACGACCAAAGATTCCCCACACCTTAGTGAATGGTTTCTAAAAATAAAGGAAGAAAAATCTGGCTTTATAACAGAACTCAAAGAAATAATGAGAGGTCTCAAGGAGGAAGTGGTTAAGGAATTTTGGGAGACAATTATCAAGACCAAAGAGGACTTCCTATGGAAAAATTGCATAAACGTAAGTAGCATAAGTGGGAGTTCTAGCATTTTAAACAAATTGTAACTAGTTCATATTGAAATTCAAATGAATTTGGACTTTCTTAATTGATATATATGAAGAAGAGTTTGAGAATCTCCTGAAGATCGACAATTAGGAGAAATTCTTCCATAGCCTATCTCACCTGGGAAATCTTCCCATCCCCCAGCATGGATAATGATAGCAATAGCATGAGTAGTAAAGACAAATTCAATTGTCAAGTTGATTGATAAGTTGCCCTTTTTTCTTTTAGTTATTTATTCTACGACAATTTTCAGACCTGAGTTTATACTTTAGCCTAAACTATAGTTTCAATTTTGACTTCGTTCTATTCTATTTGGTTCCTATTTTCCCTCTATCTAGGAACTACACGGTATTACTTTGTACACTTTATTTTGTTAATATAAATATATTTCTACAAGAAAAAATAATAACTCCAGAATCTAATCCATTTTTTCAATAGCCTTAAATGCATGCACACATGGCATCAAAAAATGTACTTTTTTTTGCACTGTCGACCCTACCTTTACAAACAAGGATTGCATTTGTGATAACTTGCACAACATTAGATGGCCCCAACTCATCAATGTCCTCATGTAATTGGCCCTTCAAAATAACATTGTCTTTCTCTTTCTCTGAGCAATCAGTTACCCTCGGAGGATAAGGATTGAATGTTGGAGAGGCAATGGTGTTCAAAAGGGGATATTTTCAAACTTCCAAGAATCCATTTTAACAATCCATCACAATAGAACCACAATCTAGACTCCATGAAACCTCCAATGTATCCATAATCTTCTTTGGGTGGAATTTTTCTTTATCAATCAAGATTCAAGACAGTGGAAAGCTTATCATAGCTATGTGCCTTATACCATGCAAGACAATGATTAATTGTATGTACCATTTTCTCAAAATATGGGAAATGAGACACATTAAATGGGATATTGCATGCAAGTAAAAGCCTTGCTATGGAAAGATAAACACTCTCCTTTCCCTTGATATCAAACATATCAACACCTTCAAGGGACTAACACACATATTATCTGAAAGGATGAGGATAATTAAAATAATAATATTGATATTAGACAGTATTTGGGGAATACACAAATAATTCAATAACAATAATATTTTATTGAGCTGCCACATGTTGGATGACTAGACCAAAGTGAATTGGATGCAATGAATGGAAAATAGTTTGCTTGAAACCCACGTCAGATAAGATAAGATAGATAATTTTATTAATGTCCAACAAGTGAACACAAGAATAAGTCAAAGGAACTAAAAAGATATGTCTAGTGTGACTTTAATGTGGGAGTGAAAAACCAACTCCTTTAAATGCTAGGAGTAAAAGGGAAAATAGTACATCATAAGTAAGAATCTAGCTAAGTGAATCTTTAAATCTGTTCAAAGAAATCCAAAAGGTACAACAATGGTGTAGGCACAAAGATACAAAGTATACATTTTCTGATTATAGTAGAATGTGTGTGCATGTTCACACATAGGCCACAGTCTCATAGGATAAAGACGGTGTTCAATAGACATATAAACAAATAGAATGATGAAAAATCCAAGTACAAGGGTTTCAAGGTGCAAGTGATTGGAAAACACTTGAATCTTATTTTAGGGACCATAAATTCCCTCCAAGGCTCAACTTCAAGGCTATCTCAATTTGAAGAGAGGCCATTGTTAAGGAAAGTGGTGATAGAAGATTGTAAAATGATAATCATCCTTGTGCAAATACCATACCCTTCATATGATTGGAGCTTGATATTCTCAATGCAAATGAATAAAGAACATTACTATGTAAAATATTAAAGTTATAATATCACCATATCCATAGGTCTAGGAACAAAATGGCAGATGGGTTAGCTAATCAAGCATTACATATGAAAAATAAAGCTTTGAAGATTATACATGTTCCTAGAGGGATAGAAGAGGGAGATTGGAACACAAAATTAAGTAGAGTCATTGTCAATGATAAGAAAAATGGACCCCAAAGAAGCCAAAACACATTGGAATTACCTATGGGTTATTTTTATTTGAAGGTCGATGCAGTACCCATGAACTTTAGGTTCAAAGGCTTGACAGGGGAATATTTTTCACTCCACACACAAAAAGGGGAATATTTTGGTCTGCCTTGCATAATTTCATAGCATCATATATTTCAATCCCTACAGTCACTGAACCTCCCGGGAACCCAAGACTATCCTCTATCTGAGAATCACATTGGTGGCACCCATGTCCTCCAGTCTAGGCATTGTTAGGGTTTATTCTTCCTTTAGTGAATGTATTGATAGCATGAGTCATTATGGATGAGATACCTCGATTTATATATTTGGAGGAGTAACATCCAGGCCCTAGAGTTTTATCTTGTGAAGTGCATATCCAAGGTCTTTTTTTTTGTTCCTTTGTTGCAACAAAAGAATCACATGGTCTCTCACTTTATCCAGTAACATTGCAGACATGTTGATTCCATAAACATTTCGTTAGGACTCAATATTCTCATTTCACCATTACCTATGAAAAACAAATTTTATGCCTCTAGTGTCCTTAATGTTGCAAGTTCTACCCCATAGGAATATATCTAGAGCCAAGACTTGGCACATGAGGTCCCTGTTGCTCTCAATGTCAAATTTTATTTTTTTACTTCCCCAAGGTAGCGAAAATTTCTGAGACACCCCTGTACAAACTAAGGGGTAACACCTATGATGTCTCTGACTCTGACACTTTCCGTTTTTTTGTTACCACATGAGATCCACACATTGACACTTAGAGATTGCATAATGATGGAAGATTTAATGAAAACATGGTTTCCTTTTCTAATTTCTTGCAAGACTCATCATGCCAATTTTGTTAATTACATGCCTCACACTGTTCTCAGTTAGATGGCTACTTGCTATCATATTCTGAGTTGAATGCATTTGTTATACAGTTTTTTTCTAAACTGCTTTGTACCTTCTCATTCTTCTTGGAAAAGTTTCCTTGACAAAAGATGTGAACTTGCTTGTCCAGCTATAGGAGGCAATGGAGAGAAGATAACCATAGATATAGAAGTTTGTGCCACTTGTCCAGTTGAGTAGTGACCAGAATCCCAAGATTTGGTTACAAAAAGAGATGAAAAAATTATGATAAATGATGTGTAATAAGTCTTTCCTATTTTCTATACCCTCATTCATTCAACAGTTTTGGAATTAAAGCAATAAGCTCTAAGTTATTTCAACAAAACTCTAATTTTATCCTCCTGAATACATTCTAAGCTAAGAGGGTGCATATTTCTACCTTTTGGTGCCAACTAAATTTTATCTTTCTTGATTTCCTTTGTCTATAATGTGAAGAGCTCTTGAAGTTAATTTAGAGGAATAACTCACCTCAGTAAATATATGTCCCTCCTAATACATTGTTTATTGAAAGTAGTCTTTGGTTTCAACATTGCAAATACTATGGAAGTATGGATCTGAGGTTTCATCATATAAGCTTCTTGCCCAATTGTATGAAATTTAGATCTACAACCTCTAAAATTTTGGATAGTAACTTGTATGTATGATTCCATGAGGCCATTTGAAATTTGACTTGCATTTATGGTGTTGTAGCATTTACCACCTAACAAGGGTGTGACTAAATTTATAAGGAATGATTGGCATTTCATTATTGCATCCTTGTAATTATGAGTTTACTTTTATTAGGGAGGATCTATATTTATGATCATTGTCCCCATGTTTATAATTACTATAACTGCATCTACAAGTTTTATGATGGTGCCCTTCATGATTTGTGGTGGAAACTAAGGTCTAGGGCATGCCTTATCTAAGAGGAAGACATCCTAAGAAACCAACAAACAAACATAGTGGATTTAGGGTGAAGTTGTCATGGTGACAGTGTTAGATGATCAAGCTTTGATGCCATGCATACTTATTGTAGTAGTGAAGGCCATCTTAGTGAAATGCATTAATGTAGAGCTCTTCAGGGGAAAATTTCCTTTGTGGTGAGTGCCATGGTGAAGCATGGTAGGCATAGAGATTTATGGTGAAGAGCACCTTATGGAGATTGTCTTGGTGGTTGAACAACGACCTTCCACTAGCACCACGACTCATAGACGTGGATGGGAAAATCTTGGGGTGACTCACCAACGAGCAATATGGTTACCACAACAAAGTCATTTGCAAAATGCTACATGCAATAATGGAACAATAGGAAAATGAAGTAAAGTAGTTTTGTTGCAATGGCATGCATGGGATGTAGATGTTCCAAGGCATGGCATCATCTTAACAAGATAGAAAATGTGAAAATAAGTTAAACATTTCTATTGGATAAGAAGGGTTTTGTTTACAACATGACTTTTCTTAGATGAATTGAAACTTAGTCAACCCAACAATAGTTTAAGTCATGCTTTGGGGAGTGCATGGTTTAAGGAAGTTGGGCACTACATGTTTTATGGTTGTTGAGTGTCACTTGAAGTGCATTGGGCACTTAGAGTGTCATGCTTCATGGAAAATCCATTGAGGATGTGTCCTAAGGAGGTCGAGTTCCCATGACATATGGAACACTTGCATGGTTTTGGGGCATCCCTTCCAAGACCATGGCATATTTTGAGGAGGTGGATGAAACTACCTAATTGATGATGGATGAGTGTAGGATTGCGAGTCCACTTAAAATTGGAGGGTGAGGCAAGTCACCCCAGATTGGGAGAAAGAGTTGAGCCATCACTCCTATATAAGGAAATTGTGAGTTGGGTGGAAAGCATTCAATACTAGACAAACATAAAAACTTGGAGAAGACTAAGACATAGGGATAAACTTAGTAAAATCCAATGCATAGTTTTTTTTTTTAAGGAAGGCAAGTGTGAGTTTGGTATGATGACTTGGATAGTTGTTTTATAAGTGTTGAAGAATAGGTTACTACACGAGGTAGACTTGCGAGTTGCAGTAAGGGTTTGTGGGTTTACTTGTATTGAAACAAGGAGGGTATTCTTGGGTCTTTTGCATCTATGTTAAGGTTGTAGTGGTTGATTGAACCTTACCTATGTAGCTCGTTGTAAACATTCTTCTTTACAAAGTTAAGAAATTTATATTAAGTGTTTCTTTAACAAGTTTGTTTTGGTTTCTTTATGGAAAACAATTTATGTTCCTTTTGATGTTCATGGAATGGTTGTGTTGAAGTTTCTGATATATTTTAAACAAAATGGTTGGGCGTTTCCTCATAATGTTGGTTTTGTTGTAAAATATACTAACTTAATTTGGGCATTGGATTGGGTCATGTCTGATGTGTTAGGAATAGTTTGGTTGTAAGTAAGCCTAGGTTGATATCATCACTAGGTATGAAGAAAGTTAGTGTCACACACCCTAAGACCGACCAAAATGAAAAGTTTGGAGGAATTCTCTAGGTGACATAGTGAATGTTACAACATCTTTTACTTATTTAGATGTATTTTTGGTTATAAGCCAACATTCAATATGGCACTCCCTTCTCAAATTTGAATAAAAAAGGGTTACACTATACATATGTTAAATCTTATGGTGATCCAATATTCTCATCTTTAGTTTGAAGATGTTTGGTCTAAGATAAATCTTTTCTACAATGTTGTACCACTGAATCTAAAATATGGATGTGGAATTTGGTGTACTAGACTTCAAAATATAGAATGATCCCATTATGAAAGAGATATTTTTCCATGTACTCTAAACACATTAGATGTAAGAGATTAATGCTTCATGCAATTAATTTTCCAAAGTCCAAGGTTTACCTTTTTTTATAGATCCTTTCACATTATTACTTTCCTGTAGTAGCTTCATTGCTTAACCAATTTTAGTCTTAGCAAGTACAGTCACCCATTTCTTGTGCTTTAGTTTTGCATGCATATGGGAAAATAGGGCTACCAATACTCTTGATATAGAGTTTATGGCTCTTTTACATTGATGTCCACTTTTCTTTGTGATCTGATGGTAAGAAGCAATTGAGAGACTCCATATAGGGTTGTGAGATGACACCACAATTTTATTAGTTTTGAAAGAAGGAAAATCCATGACTGGGTCCAAAGAGAAATCTTCATCTTGGATTTGAATCAAATAACAATATGCAGTCTACATTAGTTGGTAATAGATCAATCTTTGGCAAACAAATTCCAAGAGGACTTTCTTTAAGAAAGAATTCTCCTCTGATAATTTTTTTGACTTGAGATGATTAATTAGTATGAAAAGGTTTCCATGAAGAAAAACATATTCTCTATATAAATTTTTGAAATACAAAGAATACTGAAATTTTTGTCATTCTTCTGACAAACTCAGAATATTGTAAAAAGGTAAATATGAATAGTGTCTAGACTTTATGCCAAGCAATAACACTAATGGGTTATGACATATTTGGCATCAAATTGTAGCATTAATTTTGAAATACTGTAATATTTATT
Organism: Picea engelmannii; assembly: GCA_009831015.1. Taxonomy (NCBI): domain Eukaryota; kingdom Viridiplantae; phylum Streptophyta; class Pinopsida; order Pinales; family Pinaceae; genus Picea; species Picea engelmannii. Next base: position 61,204 of record ML797946.1, on the reverse strand, counting down.
CAACTCTGACCTGCACCAATATAACTTGGAAAACCATAATGGTGCACTGTTATAGCAAGATTTGTCTCATCCTATGCAATCTTGCACATAAGGCCTTTTTCCATCTCCCTATGCAAACTTATCATCCTTGTTTGTAAATCCCAAAGATAAAAATACATATTTTTTCACATGTACGCATCTTGCCTACTATACAACATGTGTATATGCAGGCTGCACCACTACAACCCGTGTACATTGGAATTTGTGCTAGAAAATGAAAATTAATGTCAGGTTCCCATGTCATGACAGGAGATCTTTGATCCTTGGCCTTCCATATACTGGAAACATTCCGACTCGACCCTGTAGTTCCATTTGAAGGCTATAAATGGTCCAATTCCGAGCTATGGAAAAAGGGAGAAAGAATTCAACTTTGAGAGCAAAGTTACTCTGGAGAAATTATTACTTCATATTGAGTCTGCATCTCTTTGTCCTTTAAGTCTGAACACATTGTTCAGCCCCCAAGCTCTTCCTTTATTGATTGAGAACCTCATTGTTTCTCTTTTATGATCTTTTCTTTGGTGGAGGATTGAAGTGTTGGAGGACCAGCTGGAAGGAACTTAGTTTCTCAGTTCTAAACCGTGACGACACGGAAGTCTGTAACATTTTCACTTATGTTGATCATTTATTAATAGAAATATTCTTTTGTCATCCAATTGATATCTTGCAAATATTTGAATTATTATTCCATGGGCGTATTTGTCAAGTTTAATAATGGATTATGCTATTGAATGTGCTAACATCATTGATTATCACCATATGCTTGTTGTGCTTGGTTGTTGAGGACTAGTTGCAGGTATATTGCTTTAGGTCAAGTGCTCAACGGTAGACTTCATCGAACATTTGGACGAGGTAGGCCCTTTATCTTGTCTTGCTAGAATATTTGTTTACATAGCATACTTGAGAATAGAGTTGATTTCTGCAATCATTTCCATCTGTTGTGGTTTACACTAGCCATAGAGAGATTTTCCTCGTAACAAAATTGGCGACCATACTGGGGAGTGAATCTTCTTTCTTAGGGTTTGGAGTACTTTTCTCCTTAGATTTATATCGTTCCCATTGTGTTTCTCATCGCATCATTGCTTGACAACCTCTATTCACTCTGGGTCTGAGTTTTCATCCTTCTCCCTTGCCTAGCCTTGTTTTTTGAAACATATACACGGTTTTTGGCTTGACAGACGCGTATATACGCAGGTTGTCTCTCTGCAAGCTATGTACATATGCTCTTTTTCCTC
>ML797946.1:46565-59883 GCA_009831015.1 Picea engelmannii | reverse complement strand
TGAGTCTTCTTGGGTCTCTGTAGTGCCTGTTAAGTGCTTGTGGGATGACATGAAACCTGTCTGGGGTTGAATTTTTCGGCGGAGTCTTTTTCATCACCTTTTCATTTTGATTGTCATTGTACATTGGGCTGGGTGTTCTACTCCTTGGTATTCTACTCGACTTATCTCTTTCTATACACAATAGAGTTTATATATCAAGTTGTTTTTCAGTCCATGCATTTTCATTTTTATTATATTGAAAATACAAAAATATTAGGCATTTTGCATTGCTTGGCATTTTGGCCTTTTGAGTCCTTGTCATTAGCTTAGTGCATGTAATGAAAGATTGCATTTTTACTTTAGAATTGCAGAGTTGAAATTTAAAATTGCATTTGTTTTGAGAAGCATATCATTCATTGAAAATTGAAGTTAGGACTTTGCATTATATTCATATTTCCTTTTCTTGTTGAGTCATAACATCATGAGTTTCACTACCATACCTTTTTGAGTAATCACGACCACTAAAATTAACACTATAATTTAAAATTGATTAGTCACGATTTTATTTTCTAGGGTGCACAAACTAGCTTAGGATTTAGTGCCTTGGAATAGGATTTTGTGAGTAAATGTTTCTAGGGAAATTAAATCAACATATGTGTCTGACAAAGGGAGTGGAGAAATCCATTGTATAATTGGTAATATCAGGAGTCTCCGCTCACACCGGAGTTAATCACGAGGTCGTGCGAGGTTGGTTGAAGGGATCTCCCCCCGATACCTTCTTAGCGTTAGAGATATTTATGAGGATCTATTCGTATCTGGGGATATTGCTAGTGCCTTTACCTCCGAGAGAGGCGATAATTTCAAGGTTTCAGGCTTTGCTACCCTGCCCATACGGTGGACCTGACTTATGAATGTTTTCTTATGCATTGGTTATACATTAGTTGCTTAGTTTCTTGACTTAGGTGCCACATATTTTACTTGCATGGGTTATTCTGCAGGTACCCTGGGTCAGATAAGGGTCAGACAACATAGCCTTTATGGAGGATTACCTCTCTGGGGGGATCTGACCGATTAGTTATTAAGCCCACGAGGGCCCTTATAACTGATTATGTTACCTCCGATATTTAGTAGGGAGTCTTAGACCCCTCTTGGGCGAGACATACCTTTTTTAGGGAGGGAGGCCACTTTCAGCCACTTTACCCTATTTGTGTGCATTTTTGTCCGTTTGATTTTTGGTGTGCTCTTTGATTACTAGTTGGCCCTAAGAGTTTATACTGAGTTTTCATTATCATGAATAGTGGATTTCCTTTGGCTCCTCATTTACTGCTACCCACCCCATGATGTTCACTCATTTCATGGGGTCGAATCCTTCCACTTTTCATTATCGTATGCAAAACTTTGATGCTCAGTCCATACCTTGGATCTCTAGTCATTTTCCTATTGATATGACTTCAACCTTTCCATCCCCTCCCTAGCCCACTTATATGAATACTAGCATTGGATCTGGGGAAACCATGGCCCCGCTGCCTACATCTTCATTTGATATGAGTCATGTCCCTCAACCAACTTTCACGATGGGAGGTTGGAACCTTCCCTCTTAAGGATATGGTCCTAGCTATGCTCTTTCAGGAGCTAATACTCAAATGGTTGCTTACTATGTTCATTACAACCCATCCATGTATCCTTCGGCTACCATGCTTTTTCCTTCGAACACTTTTCCCATGACGGGTCCTCATATATCCCTAGGTCTTTCATACGGGGAGAATCAATTTTATGGTTTAGGCTACCCTCTTCATGGAATCCCTTCACAAGGGGGAAACATATATCCTCACTTGAATAATCCTTATCATACTTGTGTCTCTTCACATACTTCATTGATGATTCTCGTACAAACCTCTTTGGATCAGTTAAGTAGAGGATACTACCTTTCCGGAAAGGGACATGGAGTAACCCAGGACCCTTTTTGGCCTGCAATGCTCCAAATCCAATCTTTCCTTGGACCTTGGTATCAAATTCCACAACCCACCGCTAGTCAAGTCACTGCGAGTCATATTGGAGCTCCATCTCCAACCTCTGCCAACCATATTGGAGATGGTTCGACAACCTCTGCAAGTCATGTTGATGACCCGCACCCAGTCACTGTGAGTCACATTGGGGACATTGAGAAGCCTAGATGCCTTAGATGTAATCCTAAATTCCTTTGCAGTACTTGCGAAGGAGATCACCATACTCATTTTTGTCTAGCTACTGCTGGGATACGCAAAGCGTGGCTCTCACCTGAGGGCCCTTTGGGTTCTGAAGTGTCTGTGGTTTCCCCGCACCCTGTTTCTCATTTGATTGACACGAAAACCATGTCGTTGCAACCCTCTATTAACCATACCCCTGTTATCGAGGGTAATGTGTCACCTATCCCTATTATCATGCATCCTCTTCAACCAATGGTTGAGGAAGTGGTCGTACCAGTGAAATATCTGATCAACCCTACTCCCCTTGTGGAGGGTGATGCGTCCTTCAACCATGTCATTAGCATCCCTAATAATGCTCCTTCTGAACATGAGAGAGTATTTTTATCTTCCTGAGTTCTCCCCCTTCAAGTCCTAAGGAAGTTCCCTTCGATTGGGATGGCCTTGTGGGGTATCCAATGCCCCTGCCTATGTCTTTTCCAGTAAGAGACATCATTCGTTATATCACGGAGACAATAACCTCCACTAACACTTTATTCTTCTCGACTTGGAGAGCTTTGGGTTTTCCCAAGCTTATGTCGGCTATTCATAAGATGTTCACATTCCACAGAAGTCCAGCACAGGATCCTTGGCCTCCCCCATGACTTGTCACTTAGAATCTCCCAAATGAGTCTGAGTTAAGCTCTTTTCTGACTCATCTAAAAAGCAAAAATATTTCCGAGTGATTTGTCCCTTTCACACTCATTAAATTGGACTTGAAAGGTCGTGAGTCTTAGTTAAGCTCTTTTCCGAATCATTTTAAAAAAATGAAAAGATTGTCGAGTGAATTTGTCTCTTTCACACTCATAAATTGGATTTGAAAGGACTTCTATTTGGCACAAGTTTATCCCTTTTTCACACCAAGTAGACTAAATGTCATAAAAAATGACATTTTTTGGCGTTAAGTTGTGATTGCATCTCATGCCCTTGCTTGCAGTATTGATCCTTTAGCCGGTTCTCGCTTTGCGTTATAAACTGTTTGCCTCATCATTTTTTGCATCCTCAACCAAGCAGAGCCTCGTTTATATATTTCGCAATTTGTCACCCTGTACCTAGGAGGGAAAATTCCCCTGAGTGTCCATCTCCCACATGCATCTCCTTGCATTGATCATAGGTATGTTCCATTGTTGGAACTAGTTTTGCTTACTTGCGACACTCATTTCCTCCTCTATATCATATCATTCATTTGTCTATGAAAAAACAAAAAAAAAGACGGGTGAGAAGGGAGTATTATCTTATATTGGTAGTAGTCGTGTCACCTTTGAACAGAGCACGAAGTTATTGAATCCATTTGTCACCATAATTTTGGGTTTAGCATGGCCTTAGGAAGATGAGCTCGTTACAGAGTCTTCTCTATTGACCGGTTACTCTTCCAGTCACTATGGAGAATATCATTGATGCCTCCTGCATCTCATGGTTTCATCATTGAGTCTATGCTGCCAGAGTCTTCCATATGTCTCATGCTCTTGTTCAAAGGAAGTCTATCAATCTGTGTCGACCACTTCTCAGAACTCTTGACTTTGCATGTCGGCCATACCCTCAGTTTGTCCTAGAATCACATGATACTGTAGTCCTATCATGCACCCTGGTCCTACTTTCATCATTGGTAGGTAACCTTGAACCCAACGGTCGATATTTCACCATTGGTCATTGACTGGGTGGTTTCCCTTGTGTTCGACGACAAGACATCTATTCACACATTGGGATTTGTGTAGTGTCTTAGATTCCATTAGCCTTATTGGTGGTTTCCTCACCTTTGTTAGCAATTTTCCTTATTGATTGTTATTCAGAGGGTCTTTTTCATGTACCGCTTGCACTTGGCACAAGCGAAAGACGCACGAGGTCGTTGGTTCATGAAAATTATCTTCATATGATTTCCTCCGAATCATGAAGCTCCTCTGCTTTGTACCTGGTGCTGACTAATGAGAGATGCCTTAATTATCTCCTTTCAACGGGTCTCCTTCCATCGAATTCATCTCATCTATTCTGGAAACGGGACCTAGAGTCTTATAAGTACCTTGAGGCTTGCATCCATTAGTGGCAAGTTCTCTCACCATCGACAGTTGGGAATACATCAATGTCTCCTGATTGATGGATTCTTCAGGTGTTCGACACCAACTCCTTTATTCAGACTTGTAAGAATGTACTCAGTTCCTTGATACCTAATTTCATTATCAGTAGGTTGTCTCGCGTTTGTTAACGGTATACCTCAATGACCGGTAATCAAATGATGTCTCGTTGTGTTCGACCTCAACTCCTTTATTCACATGATGTAGACTTGCACCCTTGGCATATTGTGTAGAAGACCTGGAGACATCAGTATTTGGCCACAACTTGAGTTCTTTCTTCCTTTTCATTGGACCAGTATCTGTATGACTTCAGTAATCATGGGAGATTAGATTTTACTCCATTGTATACAGATATCTTAATACTGATTTTGAGACTGGTTCTACTGGACCTTGTTCATGACTATGACATCCTTTGGCATGTAACTGCATTTGTATTTGCCTATTCACAACCACAGATAGTTGTTTGGTAGATACTCCTCTAACCTCACACATTAGAGTGCATTTGTTATAGCAATATTTGTCTCACTCTATGCAATCTTGCACAGAAGGCCTTTTTCCATTTCCCTATGTAGCCTTATCATCCCTGTTTGTAAATCTCGGAGATAAAAATACATATTTTTCCACATGTACGCATCTTTCCTACTATACAACATGCATATACGTAGGTTGCACGACTACAACCCACATACATCAGGATTTGTGCCAAAAAATGAAAATTAATGTCGGTTTTCCATGTCATGACAGAAGATCTATGATCTTTGGCCTTCCATATACTAGAAATGTTCCGACTCATCCCTTCAGTTCCATTTGAAGGCTATAAATGGGCCAATTCTGAGCTATGGAAAAAGGGATAAAGAATTCAACTTTGAGAGCAAAGTTACTCTGGAGAAATTATTTACTTCATATTGAGTCTACATCCCTTTGTCCTTTAAGTATGAACACAGTGTTCAACCCCCAAGATCTTCCCTTATTGACTGAGAACCTCATCATTTCTCTTTTATGAGCTTGCCTTTGGTGGATGATTGAAGTTGTGGAGGCCCAGCTGGAAGGAACTTAGTTTCTCAGTTCGGAACCATGCCGACATGGAAGTTTGTAACATTTTCACTTATTTTGATCATTTATTAATATGAATACTCTTTTCCCATCCAATTGATATCTTACAAATATTTGAATTATTATTCCATGGGCATATTTGTCATGTTTGTTAATGGATTATGCTATTTAATGTACTAACATCATTTATTATCACCATATGCTTGTTGTGCTTGGTTGTTGAGGACTAGCTACGGGTATATTGATTTGGGTCAAGTGCTCAAGGGTGGAATTCATCGAACATCTGGACGAGGTAGGCCCTTTATCTTGTCTTTATAGCATATTTGTTTACATAGAATACTTGAGAATAGAGTTGATTTCTGCAATCATTTTCGTCTGTTGTGGTTTACCCTAGCCATAGAGAGATTTTCCTCGTAACATACACAGTGGACAATGACCCAGCCTTTAGGAAAGTCAATGATAGCTCCTTTTGGGAGGTCATTCACCCTTTTCTAGCATCAAATGGTCAGCAAGAAGCCCATGGAACTAGAAGAAGTGAAACGTTGCTCAGGGGATAGTGAGGGCACTCTCATTTTTTCACTGGAAATTTCTATAGTTTTTTGACATATTTTGAAAGAGGCTTTGCACAAAAATCAGGTGAGGAAATTGAGGCTTTAGGTGAGGTCGTTGGAAGATCTTCCAATACATTTGGTCACTAGTTATAAAATGGATAATGAGAGTAGTTAGTAATATCTCAAGCTTTGGCAATCAAATTCTAGGAGGAATTTCTTTAATCAAGGTTTCTCCTCTGATAATTCTTTTGACTTGAGATGATTAATTAGTATGAAAAGGTTGCCATGAAACAACACATATTCTCTATATAAATGTTTGAAATACAAATAACACTGAAGTTTCTATTGTTCTTTTAACAGACTCAGAATATTGTAAAAAGATAAATATGAATACAGTCTAGACTTTAAGCCAAATAATAACACTGTTGGGTTGTTGTGACATATTTGGCATCAAATTGTAGCATTAATTTTGAAATTCTATAACATTTCTTCAACTCTAACCTACACCAATATAACTTGGAAAACTATAATGGTACACAATGGACAATGAGCCATCTTTCAAGACAGTCGATGATAACTCCTTTTCGGAGGTCATTGACCCTTTTCTAGCATCAAATGGTCAGCAAGAAGCCCAAGGAACTAGAAGAAGTGAAATGCTTCTCAGGGGATAGTGAGGGCACTGTCATTTTCTCAATGTAGATTTTTGTAGTTTTTCGACATATTTTGAAAGAGGATTTGGACAGTTGTCAATAAGAAGGTAGAAAATTGAGGCTTTAGTTGAGGTCGTTGGAGGATATTCCAAGGTGTTTGGTCACTAGTTATGCGATGGATAATGAATGCACCAAAACATTTTGCATGGGAAAAGGTTATACCATCCCTCTAAACATGTTTTTCTTTTGCAATTTGGATAGTCAAACAAAACCTTTGAATAGTCATGCAAAGGATTCATGTAACTAATGTTATGGAGCGTTTCATGTAAAAAAGAAAGAGGAATGCTTATTGGTGCTTGTATCACATGGGAAAAATAACTTTCTATATGATTCATGATCAATTATTTCCTCATTAATTTTCTGCAACTCAATTTTTGGAGTTGGTATGTAGTAGGATCGAAGTGACAAACATTGCATGTGCTACCCTTAATGGGCTTAAAATGGGTGATAAGACTTCAACTATGCACCGTGCTACTGTCAGGTATAGATATGCATGATGGAATAATAACCCCTAATTAATCTACATCCCTTATTGTGCATGCTTAATTATGGAGTTCTAACTAAGACCATCTATTTTTCTAAGGCCTAATCTATGCCTAACATTTAATACAAAGTTATGTGTCCCTTAACGTTTTTATAATACAATAAAAATGTAAGGGATAAAAGATACCTCTCTTCCTTGCAAAGGGGTCCTTTTTTGGTACAAATGGATGATTAGAGAGGAATTCATGCATGGAATGTGACCTACCAATATTCTTATACTTTTGGAGTTATTGATGGATAGAATTATCTGCACTCCTATTTAAGAACATCCTATGATGAACTTGTTTGAAGGGTCCTCTCATAATCGATGAATCAGTAATAAAAAATCCATAATAGAATTGGTAGAGAAAAGATTAATATCTCCCAAGCTTGACAGAAGTGGTGGTCAAGATCAACACATGAACTTTGTGGTGAAATATCATCAAAACTGATAGAGGGATATGAAAGAGTGTACAGTGAGAACCTTGACAAACACAACCCTTGATGCTTGCAACATTGTCTAAAGGATGGACAAATTATGTTTCTTTTTCAAAATATGTAAAATGAGTATATTACAATTTAATGAACACATTTTCCTATTATTATATATGGTTTTATACTTTATCAAAAAAATCGCCAAGACTTTACAAGGTTTTATAATTTAGTGAAAGATTCGCCAATATTTTATAGAAATTTATCATTCAATGAAAGATTCACCAATATTTTACAAGATTATATCATTGACTAAAAGATTCACCAAAACATTATATATACATTTTATATTATTGATAAAATAGCCTTCATTTTTTCCTATGTATCATGGGGATTCACCCATTTATTATACATATAAATTTAAGGGGGGGTGTTAAAATCACCCCTACAAATTACCATCTGACATTCTGAAATTCGACAGAAAACCTAGGGAAGATCCTAACAATCATGTTATGACTTTCCATTTATGGTGTTCCTCCAACTCTTTAATTCTCTTGCCATCGTTTTCCTGACGCATTTTTAGTTGCCTATACGGTATGAGACCAGTACAGAGATTTTTAACTCACTCCAGAAATCCTCTTCCACCCACATATTTGATCATATTCATGAGTGGAGACAATGGAGACGGTTGATTAAAGCTCCAATTCTGGACCAAATCCTTGTGGATTGGTTTACAAAGTCTCTCTTGCCACCCATTTCCCGTGATGTTGCTATGGGAAATGTAGTTACTAAGGAGTAGACTATCAAAATAGTGCAGTATTTGGACTTGGTATATTCCCAGTCTGACACACTTTACGATCTGATCCCTAACACTCCTCACTCGTCGAACAATCTGACAAGAACTACTCTGGAACCAAATTTTGTTTCAAACACCACAACCACCTCCGCTCCTGCTCAAACCTTTGAGGTGAATGTGGTCCAATCCACTTCATCTCAGTAGTTAGGAGATAAGAAGAAAAACAAGGGAAAATCCAAGAAATCTTCTAACGAGTAGGATAATCCAAAGACCGATGATACTCACGTGAAAAGGGATTGACGTCACCCCAGGCTCCCATAGTTCTGAAATACATGAGAGCCGTCCAATGGAGCAGGTACACAGCACCTCGAAAACAAAGCGGGCTGCCGTCACAACGAATATGTGAGAGGGTTTTGTTCAATTAGTAATCAGTTTTAGACAAAATCAGTTTTATGCAAAAATATCAAAGTACTAGTTTGGTAAAGAGGAAGAATAATACCTTGGTCACATCATGTCCCAAGAAAGAGTGAAGGTGGACCCTAGTAAAATCAAAGCAATCACGGAACAACCAAAACAAAAAACATATCAAAACTAAGGGGATTCCTTGGATTAACAGGTTATTATCGAAGATTTATCAAGAACTACCTTCATTTGAAAACACCACTAATTAAAGAAAAAACCCTTCAAATGGGATAGATAATGTAGAAGAGTATTTTGAAACATTTAAAAGGGTTATGTTATCCGCACATGTGTTAGCAACACCAGATTTTACAAAACTCTTTGTAGTAGAGTGTGATGCATTGGGAATTGGAATAAGAGTAGTGTTAATGCAAGATGGCCATCCAATAACGTTTGAAAGTCGAAATCTCAAGAAAAGGGAAGAGTTAAAGTCTACCTATAATAAGGAAATGCTAGCCATTATGCATGCATTAGCCAAGTGGAAAAAAATATCTCTTAGGAAGAAAATTCTCGACACGTATTTATCACAATAGTCTTCAATACATACTAAGGAAAAAAACATTGTCCATGAAACAACAAAAGTGGATGGAAAAAATTTTCACCTTTGATATGGAAATAATACACAAAAAGGGGAAAGACAATGTAGTTGATGTTGCACCATCACGAAAATATGAGGAAGTAAGAGAATATGCAACAACAATAGTGATTCATGATTGGTTATATGAGATCTGAATTGAGTATGCCAAAGATCCTAAATCTAATTCAATAATCAACAATTTGGACCCAAACCCCAAATTTGAATGGGAAAACGACATTTTATGGTACAGGGATAGAATCTATCTAATTCCTGACCATATTCCGGGACTACTTCATCTTGTACATATTCCTGACCAAAAATGGGAAAAGATCTCGATGGATTTCATTGAAGGGTTACCCATGTCTAACAGAAGGATACTTTTTTTGTTGTTGTTGTTGACAGATTAACCAAATATGCACATTTCATGGTAGTAAGGAAAACTGACTCAACAAAGAAAATTGTAGATGTCTCTTGAAAAAACATTTATAAATTGCATGGATTTCCAAAGGTTATTATTAGCGATAGGGATGCAAAATTTAAAGGAAATTTCTGGAGAGATTTTTGCAAAAAAAGGAATATCCCTTAATATGAGCTCAGCCTACCATCCAAAAACAGGAGGTCAAACATAAATTGTAAATAAATTCTTAGAAACACACCTTCAGTGTTTCGTGATAGATAATCAAAATAAGCGGTCTCAATGGTTAAATTTAGCCGAATGGTGGTATAATTCTACATATAATACTTATGCAAAAACGACCCCTTTCCAAGCCCTATATGGTTATGAACCACCCAAATGGAAGGAGTTTGCAACGATTGACACTAAGGTCCAAGCAGTAAAGAATCAGCTAGAGGAAGAACAAAAAATCATCAAAATATTGAAAGAAACCCTAGCCACAACTTGTAATGGAATGAAACAACTAGCATACCAATGTAGGTCAGAAAGAGAGTTTGAAGAAGATGATTGGGTGTTTGTAAGACTCCAACCCTACAAACAATTATCCCTTAAGAAACAAGGGAAGAACAAATTAGCTTCAAAATTTTATGGACCCTTTCGAATTAACAAAAAACTTAGTGAAGTAGCTTATGGATTGGAATTACCAGACAATTGTCACATCCATAACATCTTCCACGCCTCATGTCTCAAGAAGGTGCTTGGGAAAGCACAACTAGTTCAAATAGAAATCCTTGAATTCGACGATGAACGAAGAATTATTTTAGAACCAGAAGATATTCTTGCCACTAAGGAAAAGGTATTACGTTCCAGAACCATTAAGGAATATCTCATCAAATGGAAAAACATTCCCGAAGAATATTCATCATGGGAGTCTGAATGTTTTCTACAACAATACCCATCACTGCCCTTGCTTTGAGGACAAAGACAATCTTAAGGGTATGGAAATGTTACAAACATAATAATAATAATTAATTAATTAAAATAAATCAAGAGGTACATACCTCCTCACCTCGTGATCAGTCAGTGTTATATAGTAAACTGTCACAAGGGTAATTGTAATCATCATATTTTATCAATTATCAATCAAATATCATATTCAGAAATATTTTGTCTTCATTAAATAACAATTATATTGTTACAACTAAGTGAAAACCACCTTGAATGACTCAACAAATTATACTTTTCTCATAAAGGCCAACGAGAGCCTCAAAAGTGGTATTTTGACCCTTGGGAAAACCAAACAAAAATCTAGAAAAGTTTGGAAAGGAAAACTTTGTGGAGTTAGGTGTATAGCATGAAAATAATTTCATGCAATACACGACTTATCACACGAAAACAATTTTTATACAATATAACCCATATTGCAGGAAAAATTACTTTCATGTGATATAACAAAAGATGTGAAGGTGCACAGGATCATGGCTTGTCACAAGATTGGAAATGTTTGTGTGATGATGTATCACAGCACAATTTTTTGTGGTGCAATATGTTACACCCTCAAACATTTCTAGGCATGAGATACGAGGACCATGACGAGGCTCGAGACTTGTCGCAGGATGAAAATATTTTGGGCACGCAAACCAAGGTAGGGACACATGGTATTGTTTGGTTGGATGTCACATTAAGGAAAACTTTGTGTGGTGCGATGTATTACACCAAAAACGTGTGTGGTGTGATTCACCACACCCACAAAACTTTGTGGACATGTGATACAAGGCCAAGGGAACATTGACGCACAAAGTGAAAGTTCTATGGATCGTAATTCGAGGTAAATACATTGGAAGCGATTGTTGCAAGGACCAAAGTTTTCAAGGAGTGTGACATAGAAAAGTTGGAAGAGTACTAAAAAAAGAAGAAAAGGGAAGAAAGGGTGAAGCACGAAGAGTGCTGCATTAGAAAAAATATTTCGGAGATGCGACATATCACAAGAAAGATTTTTTTTTGTGATACATCGTGGAAAGGAAAATATGTATTCATTGCGATAAAGGAGAGACCCTCTTTCACAAGAAAATATTTTTGAGATATGATGTATAGCATCTTGAAAAATATATCGGTGCGACACATCAAGAGTAAGAAACCTTTAGAAGACGATAATTTAATGCTCGAAGCTCAAGATTAAGGAAGGGTATAGTCATTGGAAATGTCTTGACGAGCAAAATGTCTTTGTAAGCTCAGAAGTGGATTTGAATGCATAAATAGATTCAACACAATTAAAAACCATACAACACTCAAATTGGGCAATCTCAACTTGTCATTCCAACAAAATTGTTGTTTAGAGTACACCCTTAACAAATGCCATGCTATGTACTTTCAAACATACCAATTTTAGACCATAAAACATAAAGAAAGCTCCAAGTGATTTGACCTAAAATCCATTCAAACTAGGTGGCACGTGCATGTCAATAAAATAAAGCAAGCAATGATGTATGGAGAAAAGCGTAGTCTAAAAGTTCTATTTTTTGGTTCTTTTTGGGTGAATTTTTATGGGGTGAGGAATGGTTGGATATGCAGATTTAAGTGGCTAAGTTTGTATAATTGCAGTATTCCAGGGATTTTTCAGCGTGCTGAATCCATTTATGCTTTGAGAAATGCAATTTAAACAACAAAAATAGTCATTTTGTACAGATTTACAGCCCAGATTCTTGGAAAAAAACTCAAAAATTAAAATGTTGTTTATCCAAGGCAAGTGTATGATTTGACATCAAAACCCCATCACACCGCATGCAACGTGAGAAGGATTTCGGGTTGAAAAGGGATTACGTCACCCCAAGTTTCGAAATACATGAGAGTCATCCAATGGAGCGGGTCCAATTGAAAGCAAAGCGGGATGTCAGCCCTATGGACAATGAATATGTGAGATGGACAACGCATCTGTGAGAGGGTTTTGTTCAATTAGTAACTAGCAAAAACCAGTTTATAAAAGTGGTTGATATACGTCGATTGGCGTCATTAGTTTGGAAAGGTGAAAAATGGCGTTGATCGACGTATATCAACCACTTTTATAAAGTGGTTGTTGCTAGTTGACGACTGACCTGCCTTGGGACAACCATTAATTTATCACATTAATAATTAATGTATTACATTAATGTAATATATAATAATAATGTATTAATGTAATACATTAATGTATTATATTAATGTAACACATTAATGTATTATATTAATATATATAAATTAATGGTCTATTTATATGCTAATGTAATGTATTACATTAATATAACATCTACTAATAATCTATAAATGTATATATTGATGTAATGCATTGCATTAATATAATATCTATTAATAATCTATAAATGTAATGTATTAATTAATGAATACTTTAATACATTATTTATTTACATTAGTGTATAATCTATCATATTAATATTTATTGATTGATACATTAATAATTTAATGCATTAATTAATCATTATGTTAATACACTATTAATTAATACATTGTTAAAGTATTAATATACAAAGGTATTAAAATAAATACATCAATAAATAAAT
>ML797946.1:25928-46141 GCA_009831015.1 Picea engelmannii | reverse complement strand
ATTATAAAGATGTAATCAACCCTAATCTAGAAGATCAAAATTATCTATCTGTTTTGCCAAGTGTAAAGAAAAAAATAAGCATTGCTAAGATAAGAACAAATTCTCACAAGCTCCATAGTGAAACTGGGCGTTGGTCAATTCCTGAAAAGCCATGGGATGAAAGAATGTGTCACCTTTGTGACACTAAGAAGGTTGAAGATGAAAAGCACTTTCTCTTAGATTGTCCAACGTATACCCATATTAGATCTCATTTTCAAAATATTGATCACACTACCAAACTTACTAACCTCTTAACTCAACAAAAGTATGGTGATCTTGGAAAGCTTCTCTTAATGATTTTCGAACACATAAACAAAATTCTAAAGAATCACAAGTAATCACTTACCCTCTTAAGGTCCGATAGACCAATTAGGTCTTAGTGGATGTTAATCATCATCATCATCATCATCATCATCATCGTTAATACACTAATAACATTACATTTATAATGTAGTGATACATATTAAAATATTAACACATTAATAATGTAAATGTATTAATTAATTTGTATATTAATACATTTCTAAAATATTAATACAATAATAAAGTATTAATATATTAAAAATTCATTATTACATTACTATAATGTATAAATTAAAGTATTTTAACACATTAATATATTGATCTAAAATGAATACATTTATTGAAAATGACCATGATTGATTATGGTTGACCATAATTATGATTTCTAATGGTGATAACTATAAATGACATTGATACATTAATGTATATTGCATTATATTAATTAATTTAATTAATATATTAATGCATTTAAAAAAAATACATTACTAAAATATTAATACATTAAGAAATTAGTAAAATATTAATAAAATAATATATTAATAAAGTAGTAATACATTACTAAGGTATTAATACGTTATTCATTAATGTAATGTATAAATTAAAATAAAAATTTACATTAATGTATAATGCAATGTATTAATTAATTAATACATTAATAATGTAATGTATTAATTAATTAATACATTTATAAAATATAAATTAGTACATTGCTAAAGTATTAATACACTAATAAACTAATATGTTAATAATACATTATTACAATCATAAAAAAAAAATAACATTTAATACAATAAATGCATTAATAAATACAAATTACTAAAATATTAATACATTAAAACATTATTAAAGTATTATTAATGTATTAATAAATACATTACTAAAATATTAATACATTAAAAATTATTAAAGTATTATTAATGTATTAATAAATATATTACTAAAATATTAATACATTAAAGCATTAATAAAGTATTAATACATAAATAAAATAATACAATAATAAAGTAGTAATGCATTATTAAAGTATTAATACATTATATATATAATGCATTGTATTAATTAATTAATACATGTAATGCATAAATTAAAATAAAAAATTACATTAATGTATAATGTAATTAATACATTAATGTATTAATTAATTAATGCATTTATAAAATATTAAATAATATATTGTTAAATTATTAATTCACTAATAAAGTAATGCATTAATAATACGTTATTATAGTCATAAAACAAATAACATTTAATACATTAAATGTGTTAATAAAAACATTGTTAAAATATTAATACATTAAAACATTAATAAAGTAGTAATACATTGACCTTAATAATGTTAATAATACATTATTAAAGTATTAATACATTAATATATTAATTGTCATTAACCATGGTTGATCACGAACATGGTTCAATATGGTTGATTGAGGTTTATTATGGTTGATCATCCCCATGGCTGAGCTTGTTGACCATGTGGATACGATTATGGTGGGCCATGATTATGGTGGACCATGATTATGTTTTGTTCATCACATTGTGACATTAGGTTTTGTCACATTGCGACGAAAGGGAAATGTTCATCTGTTTGCGACGACAGAGAAATGTTCATCACATTGTGACGATAATGAAATGCTCATCAAAATGAAACATTCATTTATGTTCATCACATTAGGACGACAGGGGAGTGTTCATCATACTACGATGATAGGGCTATGCCATAACATTGTGATCATCATATATGTTTGTCAAATTATGATTGACATGTATGTTCGTCACATTGTGACGTTCATATATGTTTGTCACATTGTGATGTCATTACTATTTTTGGCATTACTACATTGCAATGTTGATTATGTTTTGATCATCACTTTGCGACATTACATTTTGTTTGTCACATTATGACATCAACTTTTATACGTGAGATGACATTGTAAGGTTATTGTCATCAAATTATGATGAAGGGTTTTTGTTTGTCACATTATGGCATTGGAATAAGTTTGTCACTATCCAATAGAGGGGATATGTTCATCACATTGCGATATCATGAAGTGTTCATCTCATTGCAATGTTGGTCTATGTTGGTCACATGATTACGTTAGGTTGTGTACATCACATTGTGAAAATGGGTTGTGTTCATCCCATTGTGACATTTGAAAAGACAATGCAACGTCACGATATGTGTGTCAGATTGCAATGTGAGGATATGATTTCACATTGCAACGACAGGGAAATGCTTCTCACATTGCGACATACGTTTAAGTTTGTCACATTATGATGAAAGGGCTATGTCGTCAGATTGCGACGACAAGGCTATCTTCATCACATTGTGATCGACGTATATGTTTGTGACATTGTAATAAGAAGGAAATGTTCTTCACATTGTGATGACAAGGAAATGTTCATTACATTGTGATGATAGGAAAATGTTAATCACATTGTGACGACGAGGAAGTGCTCATCATACTGCGATGAAAGGGATAAGTTCGTCACATTGTGATCAACACATATTCTCGTCTCATTGCGAAGTTCATATATGTTCGTCACATTCAGAAGTCCATATATGTTCGTCACATTCAGGCGTGACTATGTTTGGTATATTACAATGTTCCTATGTTCGACACATTGCGATGTATGGAAATGTTGTCACATAGAAAGGAGAGGAAATGTACATCACACTGCGACGAGAAGACGATGTGCAACACATTGCGACACTTGTAATCGTTCGTTGGATTGCGACATAACTATCCACATTGGGATGACATGCCTATGTTCATCAAATCATGATGTCAATTTATGTTCATCACATTGCAACGTTAATATGTTCAATAGATTGCAACATTATTATGTTCATCAGATTGCAATGTGCTCTTCCCATTGTGATGTTTGGAAAGGTCTGTCACAATGTGATGTTAAGATATGTGTATCAGATTGAAACATGACGATATGTTGTCACATTGCGATGATAGGGCAAGGTTCATCACAATGTGATGATAAGTCTATGTTCATCAGATTGCGATGATAGGGCTATCTTCATGACATTGTGATGATAGGGAAATATTTATCACGTTACAATGACAAGGAAATGTTCATCACATTAAGACATTAATTTATATTCATCATAGTGTGACGACAGGGCAGTGTTCGTCATACTATGATGGTAGGGATATTTTCATCACATTGTGATCATCATATATCTTCGTCAAATTATGATCGACATATATCTTCATTACATTGTGATGTCCATATATGTTCGTCACATTACGACATTACTATGTTTGGTAGATTGCAACGTTTCTATGTTCAAAATATTGCGACATTTGGAAATGTTGTCATTGGGATGTTGCATTTCTTTCCACATTGGGATGACATGCCTATGTTCGTCAAATTGTTATGTCAGTTTATGTTCATCACATTGCGATGTTACTATGTTCAGTAGATTGAAACATTATTATGTTCGTCATATTTCAACATTACGACGTTTGTCACTGTGCGATGTTAGTATGTTTGACATATTGCAACATTACTATGTTCACCATGTTGTAACTTTTGGTTTTGTTCATCATATTTCAATGTCACGGCATGTTCAACGCATGACAAGGTTGGTTTTTGTTCGACACATTATGAAAATGAAGTTTTTGAGAAGTTTTAAAAAACAAATCTAGCAAAGTGTTTCCTTTGTGAAAAATATAGGAACTTTGAACCGATGTGATATATTGCTTATAGAGAAACATAGAATCATACTTGTTCTAAGGACCTTGATGACATATGATCTTGAATTGTAAAATCTATCCCTTCCAAAGAAGCATACATAAAATAAGAGTATGCATTTTGGTGTTAAATAATTATGGTTTATAGTAGTTAAATATTTAACTGAAATCCATTTATAACTAACTATGATCGATTTGTCGTATTATGGCTTGCGATTCGAGGTAAAGATGTGGGAAGAGGTTGTCGCAAGGACCAAAGTTTTCAAGGAGTGTGACATAGAAAAGTTTGAAGAGTACTAAAAAAAGAAGAAAAGGGAAGAAAGGGTGAAGCACGAAGAGTGCAGCATTGGAAAAAATATTTCGGAGATGCGATGTATCACAAGAAAGATTAGTTTTTTGCGATACATCGTGGAAAGGGAAATATGTATGCATCGCGATAAAGGAGAGACCCACTTGCACAAGAAAAGATTTCTAAGATGTGATGTATAGCATCTTGAAAAATATATGGGTGCGGCACATCAAGAGTAAGAAACCTTTAGAAGACGATAATTTTATGTTGGAAGCTCAATATTAAACAAGGGTATAGTCATTGGAAATGTCTTGACGAGCAAAATGTCTTTGTAAGCTCAGAAGTGGCTTTGAATGCATAAATGTGAGGATATTACTTTGTGCCAGCTTAGCAGCAGCTGTCAATAGCGATCTTAAAGTGGGTTTCTACCATTGCAATTGTCCACAAGCGGAATCCCAACTAAAACTTATGTGGCACCTGATGTTGATTACGGTGCTGCTTGTACTTGCCATTAGACTTTTGTAGAATATCCCGAACCTGTTGGAAAATGTTATGGATCCGCTCAATGAACTGGGTGGCTTTGTCAGCTTCTAGTGGAGCAAGGGATGATTCAGACGAGGTGGTTACCAGGGGTAGTGCAACATCTATGGGGCCCAATGGTTGGAATCCCAACCCCACCTGAAATGGGTTGTGGCTAGTTGAGCTATGAAGGGCTCAGTTCTAGCTATTATGGACATAGGGAAGACTCTCATCCCATGTGTGGGGGTGTTTTGAGTTGTACATGCATAGGATATGTATGATCATCTAATTGCGGACCTCATATTGGCCATTTGTCTAGGGGTGGAAGGAAGTGGATTTGGTGATCTTGGTATCTAGCAGTGACCAGAGGCTCAATTGGAATGTGATGAGGAATCGACTGTCACTGTCTGAGATAATGGTTTGTCGGATCCCAAAATGTACCCATACTTGTTCAAAGAAGAGCTTTGCAGTGGCTTCTAATGTGATGTTCTTCTTCCAGGCGGCTAGAATCGCCATCTTGGAAAAGCGATCAACAACAAAAAAAACACAGTCATTTGACATGTAGTCCATCGACATGGATTCCTACATCCTATCAGGAGTAGGAAGAGGGGTGTACAGGCCCTGTTTCGTAGTGGTCAGTTTGGCAATAACACGTGTGCTACAAGACCTGATATACTTGCCGACATCTTGTTGAAGTTTTTGCTAATAGAAATGTTTTTGCAACACTGCCATTGTAATTTCAACACTAAAGTGTCATGCCACCTGACTGTAGTGAGCCTCCCAAATCAGCCTCACACGCTTTCTTGATGGAACACCGAGATGGCCCACATGACACAACAAGTCGTCTTGAATATGGAAATTAGAGATCACTGAGTTGGAGCCCAACATTTGGTAGGTGGTGGAGAAGTCAGGGTCTGTCTCGTAGAGGTGGGGCCATCCGGAGGTCTCATGGCCGCAAGATTCTAGAACCATGGTGAGTTCCACGACTGGAGGTTAGTTGAGGAAATCAACAACTCAGTTAGTACTTCCATTTGTATACTTGATGTTGAGGTGGAACTTATTTAAGTATGTGTACCACTTATGATGGTGGTCATTCTGAAATTTTCCTTGGGTCTTCATGAACTGTAGTGGTTTGTGATCAATGTGGATGATTGTCTCATTCCCAAGAATGTAATGTCTCCATAGGCGACAGGCTTGCACAATGGAGTACATTTATTTTTCGTAAGTATGGTACTTACGAACAACATCTGATAGTGTCTCACTATGATATGCCACGGGGTGGTTGTGTTGAGTGAGAACGACACCCACATCATAGTCTGAAGCATTTGTATCGATCCCAAAGGGATGTTGCAGGTCTAGTAATGAAATTACTGGGGATGAGCACAAATGCTTATTCAAGTCATTGAAGGCTTTTTTTTGGGAAATTCCCCATAAAAAGTTTTCCTTACCGCCACCCCTGGTTACTTGGTTGAGGGCCCATGCGATATGAGAGAATCCCAACACAATCTTGCGATAGAAATTGGCAAGGCCCAAGAAGCTCCAAAGTTCAATGAGTGTGGTTGGGGCTGGCCAGTCATGAATGACTTGGATCTTGGATGGATCCACATGCACACCATGCCGATCAACGATGTAGCCTAAGTAATGGACCTTGTCCATGCTGAAGGATCATTTTTCCAAGTTTTCATATAGTTTGTGCTGCCACAGGGTGTGCAGAACATGTTGAATATGATGTAAGTGTTGCGCCCAAGTCTTGTTGTAGATGAGGATGTCATCCAGATACACCACTACAAAAGTATTGGTGAAAGGTCGTAGGATATTATCCATCATCCTCATAAACGTTGTTGGAGCATTTGTCAAACCAAAGGGCATGTCCAACCATTAAAAAATACCTTATTTTGACTTGAAGGCGGTCTTCCATACATCTGTATGTTCTATTGGGACCTAGTGGTAGCTAGACTTCAGATCAATTTTACTGAAGTATTTGGCCCCCGTGAGCTGATCAAGGAGGTCATCGATTCGGGGAATCGGGTACCAGTTTCGGACTGTGATTTTATACAGAGCCCGGTAATCAATGTAGAGTCGTCAAGTCCCATCTTTCTTCTGCACCAGCACGATTGGGCTCCCACAAGGAGATGATATGGGACATATGTGCCCCCTGTGGAGAAGTTCTTGGATCTACCTCTTTATCTCCTCATTTTCTAACAAAGAGCAGCGGTAGAGTAGCCCATTGGTTAGAGGTGCGCCTGAGGTCATATCGATGGGATGCTTGAGCTAGCACTGCAGAGGTACCCCGATGGGAGAGGAGAAGACATCTGATTATTCCTCTACGACCTTATCCACTTGATTCTGTTGTGTGGATAGATTGGCCGTGGAGGCCCTGGATGTGGCTACGATATTTCGTTCACTTTGAGAGAGAATCACGAAGAAGACAAATTTCCCGGTCTGAGAGATGACCTTCCTACATTGCTTGGAAGAGATCAAGGAAATAGCACTAGGAGGACTGCCTCAGGTATCCTGTACAATTTCCTGTTCAAAGTAATAATAATGCTATGAGGCCTAGAATCATATACAACATGATGTTTCCATAAATAAGGTTGTCCCAAAAGAACATTACAAAATTTGAGAGGAGCAACATCACATAGTACCTTGTCTTTGAAGGTCTTGATGTCGTATGATAATTGACACTATTGGTTGACATGGAGATTGCTTCCTTTGTGGAGCCATCCAATGGTGTAGGGTTGTGGGTGCGGCGTTGTTGGCAGGGCCAGCCGCTTGACGACCTCTGTTGATATGATTTTCTTCTGGCTACCGCTATCAACGATGAAGTGCATTGGGGTGCCTTTTACCCACATATGTGAATGGAAGAGGCGCTCACCTTCTTCTGACTCATCTGGTTCACCAAGCTAGAGCTTGGTGGTAGAAACGGTGGCATTGGGTTCCACATCAATGATCCATTATCCCCTTTCTGGTTCTGACTCAAATTCATAACCCACATATGATTCAGAGGCTTTCACATCGG
Organism: Picea engelmannii; assembly: GCA_009831015.1. Lineage (NCBI taxonomy): Eukaryota > Viridiplantae > Streptophyta > Pinopsida > Pinales > Pinaceae > Picea > Picea engelmannii. Next base: position 38,265 of record ML797946.1, on the reverse strand, counting down.
CCACCAATGACTGCTTTGAGTGGCAACCATCAGTTTTATGCCAGGGGCTCTTATGGAAGTCGCGCCACTTCCCGATATATTTCTTTGTCTTTTCGGTGTCCTTCTTTTCTTACGGATTGGACTGGTTGTCTTGGTACTATCCATATTTTCTCTGTCCTTTTTTTGTGGGTTGGGGTCACCCCTTCCTGTCTTTTGCTTTAAGGGGTTCCCAGGCCCAAACTGCCACATCTTTTGTTTGAGCTTCTACTCGATTTTGACGGCATATCAGTAGGCCGTGCCCAAGGACGAGATGTCCAGAAATTCCATTTTGGTCTGGATGTATCTATGCAGAGCACCGCGATACTTGAGCACCATATGTCAATCTGAATATTTGATACCGAGCTTAGTGCGCAAGGTATGGAAGATATTTGTGAACTCTGGCACTGCTTGGTCTCTTTCTTGCCGCGGTGTGGTCCATTTGGTATACAAGTCATCATAACTTCTGACGGGGTAGTATTTTTCCTTAATAACATCCATGAAGGATTCCCAAGTGGTCACGACTGTAAATAATGAGGTTCCTCTGTTTCCTTTTTCTCACAGAAAGTTTCCCACCAATCTTTGACATGGGGAACAACTTTGAGGAGTGCAAAAGTAATCTTTTATCTATTCGAAAAGTTATGGACATACAATAACCCGTCTAGTAGATTCGACCACTTGTCTACAACATATGCATCTATTTGACCTTCAAATATAATAGTATTGAAGTTGATTTGTACCTTGAAAGGGGCGGTGGTTCTGTTCGAGGAAGATGGATCGCCTATTAGTAGCCATCAAAAGATTTGTGCGAAATTATCCATCATCGCGTTCTTCTGTTGCATGAGGTCTTCCTCAAGAAACATTTTGAAAGGATATCATATCCCATCATATTTCTTTTCTCCTGCCATGAAAGGTTGCTTAGGCATGTGAGATCTTTTGTCCTCAAGAGAAACAAGCTCTAGACCCAATTCTTTGTACCCTGACCTCGTTTGGGACATGCATTAAGATGATAAGAAAAATATCGCTCTGATACCACTGACCCGCATTTTATGAGTAGAACGAAATGAATACAGATTATTAAAATATTCTTAACACAAAATAACAAAGGTAGAGTAAAACTGGTTTTCTATTCAATAAGGAAATAAGCTGAAACTGTAAAATGCAGCGGAAAACAAGCTTGTTGGAATGGTGGCAGCTTATCTCTCAGAAGAGATGTGACAGCTGTGCTCATTCACAAAAATATGATTACAATGAGGCTCTGAATTCCTTTATACAATAAATAGGAATTTCAAAAACCCTAGACATCCAAAAACCTAACCCTAGGAGATGAAGCACCAAAAGTCATGTGGGCCTCGTTTGGGTAAGTTAGTACATCAACTTCCCGGGGTCACAACTTTTGCATACAAACTTTGTTTTAGGCGAACAATAGACCATTGGAAATGTATCATTGAGGATATTCATTTTGGTGGCTCAATCATATCCTTTGGCTAACATTGAGAAGCTCTATCCCGAAAAATTTAGGACCTAGAAGTTAAAAACTGCTAAAAATAGTAAATTGCCAGATTTGCCAGAAAATTGTTTCGAGCGAGTTGGAAAAGGTGGGTGGCCACCGATATCCACCTAGATCAGGATCCATCTTTTCAATATTTGTACTTGCAAATTTCAACCTGAATTTGAACCATAAATTTTCACGAGTTGTAATAATGAAATCTAACTGGAGATGTAAGATGAACTCTAATCTTCTCTGGGACCAGTCATTGCATGAGAAGAATCTATCCAAAAGGAACTATGTCCATCATGTCCATGGATACATCGTCAAGTTGCAGGGATCACCATAGAAAACGATTTTCCCTTTTTATTTTGTTAGATGCAATATAAGCGAATAAGCTTCACTTGTTAAAATACTTGCAACAATATCACAATAACAAAGGTTATTTTCATCAAAAATTATATTTACTCCAAATTTATTTCGGATGAGTGTTTCCTGTGCATGGGTAAGGCCAAATAATTCCTTCTTTTCCAATTTTTCTAGAATCTCAATTTTCAATTGATATTCTTTAATCTCTTCAATGAGGCTTTTTGAAAGATATTACTCAATGTTTTATTTGGTAATGCTTTGGAGCAGTTCTTTCCGTTTAGAAGAATTGATAGATAGAACTGTCACATTGATTTATTTTCGATGCTCATATATGTTATATATAGTGTGAATAGCTTGCATGTTTAACCAATTTAAAATCTTGCATTCATCATTGATATCTTTTGTGGGAACTGATGATTATATAGGAAAATACTCCCTTTTAGTTTTTAATTCTTCTGACAAATGTTTGAAGGGAATGTTTGGGAGATTTCTACTAGGGATGAAATATTCTTCACTAAATGTATGTCTCCTAGTCATTTGTAGGATATATCTAGGGAGAGGATATCGTGTGAGAATATAAAATTTTGCACTAAATGATGTGGATTTGTGATTGTGAATTTGTTCTAGTTTTTCTCTGCATGCAGGGTAGTCCTGATAACTACCTGAGTGTCATGACTGCTCTTCTTCTCCTTCTAGTTACTGACAATAGTTTTTTGTGAACAAATATGACAGGTATCTTTAACATGGAGAGAGGGAGCGTTAAAGGAAAAGGATATATGGTTTATTTACAAAGGAATCAATTGCTTAAGTGGGTTCTACATAATATTTTGTTCGACAAAGTGGGTTTCAAATTGATCATTTTTGTCTTCCCACTCTACGCGATATTCTATATCGATCCAATCAAAGTCATGGGTTGATATTGGTGTGAAGGTTCATTTTCCACCATGTTGTGCATGTGTGAAGTGGTAAAAACCTTGGAACAGATTTGCGAAAGAGTATCATTGCCAAACTATATGACTACAAGACTCTTAATCTGGGATGATGCATGATTTAGTATGCATATCGAATCATGTAGGGAGAATATAATATTTAAGGACCTCATAGATATAAGGATATTCAAGGGCCACAAAATATTTGGAATATATGGTAGCGAAGGAAAGGTTGTCAAGGAGCAGAATTTGAAATCCTCTGATCAAGGCATTTCAAAATTTCTTATGCCTTATATCTAAGATACAACATAATGATGATACATTCATGTAGGGGGGTGAGTCAAAATTTAATGGAAGAGATATACTTCATTTTGGAAAACTAGACCATCGAAGGAATTTACAAGATTTCTTTTGTCTATGCTTACACCACATTATTACAAATTATGTTTGAATTTCTATATCCTTCTCGGAGAGTAATAAATTTAGAGTTCAAAGAAGATTTTATATAAATGAACAAAGAAAGTCTAACCATTCCCATTCTGTTTGAGGAGGGGAAGATGTATATTTGTTGCATTCGTTCTCTTTTCTGGTCTATCACGAGAATACTCTTATTTTTGTTTTATTTCATTCTCTTCGTCAGTCCTTTTATGGTTTCCACACTTTAGTTATCTAATTGTACCCATCCCCATTTCAACAAAGCTTATGATCAAGAGGCTATGATTAGATTCATGTTTTCAATCACTTATGATCCTACTCAATCTTTATCCGCTACTTGGAAACCAAATGTTTCATTCTGCGAGTGGACAAGCATCATATGCAATCGGCGCATATAGAGAGTTGTTTCCCTTAATGTTTCAAGCGTGGGATTACAAGGTATAGTCTCTCCCCTTCTCGACAATCTCTCCTTTCTTAAAATGCTTGACCTTACTTATAACAAATTTCATGGTCACATCCCCTATAAATTGGGAAATGTTTTTTGGTTAAAGATAATTTACTTGTGTACGAATCATCTCCAAGATTCTATTCTACCCAGTCTAGGTGGTTTTTGTAGTTTAATAATCTTATCTGTTTTCACTAACAATCTCATAGGAAAAATTCCTGAAAATCTATGTGTTCTCCCCAACTTACAATCAATTGACTTAGGAGAAAACAATTTGATGGGTACAATCTCGTCTTGCTTGGGACATATATCCTATTTGGGCTTCATAGAATTGGATAGCAAAAACCTTCGGGGAGTGTTCCTTCTGAATTTGGAATGTTAAGCCACCTAAGAGTTATAGGTTTGTATGCAAACTATCTCTCGAGACAAATTCCATATTCCTTGTCAAACTACACCTGTCTTCAATAATTGGATATAAGTCAAAATGAGTTGATTGGTAACATTTGAAAGGAGGTTGATTCCTAATGGCACTTCTTTTTTCTCTTATTTTCTCATCATGAGACCTGCAACTTATTGACCTACTTGACTCTGTTTCCTTATACATTTTATTCTCTATTCTATCCAGACTCTGCATCAATTTGACATTGAATTCATCTTGTTGCTCCTTAGTGTTGGTCACTATAATTGCTTAATTAACTCAAACAATCAAGTGCTACATAAATTATCAACCCAGGGAAGTCTGTTTATCTCAAAGATAACCACGCACTATATATGCTCAATCCCAAAAGCAACTTAGAGTTGTAGTAAATAAAACTATATTAATCACACTTGCCTTGAATGAACTGAAGTGTTGTCTTGAATTACAGGAAAGCAACCTACCTATTGCAGATCTGTAAAGATGAATCTAAAGAATCCTGGATTACATTAAAATAACAATTGCAACAGGAAAGAATAATTGTTATGTAACCAAAGAACATGACCCTTACTCTCAAACAAAACTTCAACACCTTAATTACGATGAACACACTTTCACGGAAACAACAATGCAGAGAAAGCTAACTCTATCTAGCAGAGAACAGGGTCATCCAATTCCTTCCTTTCTAAGCAGGAACCTTAAGCCCTATTTCTGATTAGCACACTTGTGAAAAGTAACTGAAATCTATAGAGAACAAGATACGTTGATCCCTTCCTTTCTGAGAAGGAACCCTTTAACCCAGTCTCTGGCTAACACACTTGCAAAAGTAATTGAAATCTACAAAGAATAGGATACGCTGATCCCTTCCTTTCTGAGCAGGAACCCTTTAACCCAGTCTCTGGCTAACACACTTGCAAAAGTAATTGAAATCTACAGAGAACCAGATATGATGATCCCTTCCTTTCTGAGCAGGAACCCTTAACCGAGTCTTCTGGCTAACACACTTGCAAAAGTAATTGAGATCTACAGAGAACATGATACGCTGATTCCTTCCTTTCTGAGCAGGAACCCTTAACCCAGTCTCTGGCTAACACACTCGCAAAAGTAATTGAAATCTACAGAAAACAGGATATGTTGATCCCTTCCTTTATGAGCAGGAACCCTTAACCCGTCTCTGGCTAACACACTTGCAGAAAGTCATCACACAAGATTGCTGCTAAAAAGGATTATAAACTTTGTGAAAATAAACTAAAGTTCTTAACAAAACAGAGTTCAGTAGTGTTTCAGCAAAGCAGAACTCATTAAAACTATTGTTTCAGCATACAAAAGTTAATCAAAGCATAAACAAAAATTGTACTAACACACTCTAAAACTAACGGGTGAATCTTGTGAAGAAGGTGGGCCCTCCCTTCTCACAAGATTCCCCTGAGACGAAAAAGATAGAGAAGGATGCTCAAAATAGTTTTCTATTCATCTATCAATGTATCATATTACAATCTAGAATAGAAGTACATCACTCTCTCTGAAGCTTCTTCAGTACATAAAACTTGGATCCCTCGAATGACGATTTCCTCTTATTTAAAGAGGGAACCCCTTCAATACAATTGATCAAAAATTACAATGTGTATCTGAGTCCTATCTTTTAGTTGGATCTGCTTTCTAAACCAGAATAGGATGTCCTAGTCTCATGCAACAAAATGCTATTACATGTGTTGAATGAGGTATTGCTATTATGGTGGAGTAACAACTTCTTCTTGTTGTTGCTGAAGCTGTTTCAGCATCGTGAATCGCGGGCTATTTCAGCCACGGGAATTGCTCTCTCGATTGTGTCAACATTCTCATGAAGGAGCGATGGTTGGTGCTTGTTGACTGCTAACTGTAACAGCTTCCTTTGTGTTTCAGCATCATCGGTCTTGGCAGTTTCCTTTGTGTTTCAGCATCGTCAGTCCTGGCGGTTTCCTCTGTGTTTCAGCATTTGCAGCTCTGGACTGTGTAACAGCTCTGTGTTTCAGCATCTGCAACTCTGGACTGTGTAACAACTCTGTGTTTCAACATCTGCGACCTTGGACTATGTAACGGCTCTGTGTTTCAGCATCTGCGACCTTGGACTGTGTAACAGCTTTGTGTTTCAGCAACAGGCTTCAAATGCTAATCTGCAGTTTGAACACTTATACATTTCTAATCAATGGTTAAGTACGAGAGTGATGTAAAATATTATGCAAAACAGATTAAACATATAGTTATGAGAAGGGACGTTGTATACCTTTGGAATGATCAGATAAAGTGATAGTATGAGTTTAAATATGGGTGATCAAGAGTATAATAGTGGAAAAAAGTATAGGCAAAAAGGTACATTATGTGGTCCTAACATCCCTCCCAACTCAAGGTGTTGCATGTCCTCAGGCAACTCACTCTGAATCGGAGTCTGGATACCAACTCTGAGCATGTAAGTTACTCAAGCAGTAACTGTGGGAGGTATTGTCCATTGGCGTTCTGAACCCTTGGACCTACTGTAATATTTGCCATGTTGTTGTTTCTGGCTTCTTAGGCAGCTTATAACTGATTTGATACCTTTCTATTGGCAACCAGAGGATAGGAAAATAAAATATGTACCCTATCCAGTTTTCAACACAATGTCGAACACACTGGATGTAGTTAGGTATCCTGGAAATTGCTACCTCTAGGTTGGCAGGGCTGAAAGGATTGTGTTCTTGTCTCTTCTCCGTGGATTACTGCCAAAACAGGTTATTTGCCTGGAGGGCAGGAATCTCTATGGATCTGATGATGTGCTGACAATCCTGGAGCACTTCTGATTGTAGCTGCTGAAAATGTTCAGTCACTCTTGGTTGCTTTAAGAACTCATAATATTCTGTGATAAAGGTAGTTTCCTTCTGTGGTTCTGGTCTTATCCAGAGGAGGCGATTATCTTCATTGTGCTTAGCAGCCAAAAAGTCATCTTGCCACAAAATCTGATTATAGAGAAAGGGAGTGAATGCTCTAATTTGGATGTCCCCAACAAGGGGATTTATGTTTAGCATCCTGTTCTCGGGAATGGCCTCATTATGAAAGTATGCCTCACAGAGGAGTTGTTGATCTCTAGTAGAGGCTGCTACAAAAGTTTTGACAAAATCTGTTGGGTGTAGTACTGCATAGGGTTTACCTTCTATAATGGATTTGATCTGAAACCATGTGAGTCACTCCATAAGGAATAAGGAGTAGTTGCAAGATGGCTTTCTTGTGGCCGATAGTTTCTGTACCAAATCAAATACCAGGGCCAATCTGCCTTTCAATTCTTTGTTCTGCTTCTTAAGGTTACGAGCTTCCTGGCGTATCTGTTCTAACACTTCCCAATTTGAGTAAGTATGATTTATCCAGATTTGTTTGTGCACTTGCGGGTTTTTGGCCTGTGTTTCAACATACTCTTTCTTCCATTTTTGTATTGTTGCCTACTCATCCCATAGCTGAGTCTGTGTTTCAGCGTTACAGGTAGTGGGATGAGGTAAGGTCTGAGTATATTGTTCCATAAAAGTGGGGAGATTGATCTGGCTGGGCGGTGTAAATTCCTCCATAGGCACTGTCTGTACAGCTGTGTCAACAAAAGCAGGTGCTTTATTTGTTGCAATGCAGGGCTCAGTCTTGGTCTTGGGAGGACCTGTTGGTTCTTGTGTTTCAGCAAGTTCTTCCTTGACTACAAAAGGTGAAGGAATAGGGGTTGCTCCTGTTACTGGGATTTGAGTTACCTTATATCCTTCTTGATAGTAAATATCGCCACATTGGCAACACATATATTCTTTACACACACTCTCTGTAGTCTCCTCTGACAAGGTTGTTGTTCGAGCTAAGGTGTACAAATTTAATTCTTTTTCATATGATTCCTTTGCCCTGGCTAATTCTTGCTGATATGCTTCCAATTGAGACTTTAAAAACTCGTTTTCTTCCAAGACAATGGCCATTGTTGGTTCGGATTGAGAGATGACTGGTTCTTATGTGACAGTCATAGCCTCATTAGCTGGTTCTTGTGGAGCAGCTACAGGAATGGCAGCTGATGCTTGTGTTTCAGCCTCTTGGTGTAAGGAGAGTAGTGTTGCAGCACCCTCGACCTCTGATTCCTGAATCTCAATGTCAATGTCAGCGGCTGGTTCTTGTGTTTTAGCCGTAGTTGGTTCTTGTGTGGCAGCTATGGCTGGTTCTTGTGTTTTAGCCGTAGTTGGTTCTTGTGTGGCAGCTATGGCTGGTTCTTGTGTTTCAGCCACTGAATGGGTAGCTGGTTCTTGTATTTCAGCTATTGAATGGGTAGCTGGTTCTTGTGTTTCAACTACTTTATTTGAGACAGATGATGTGGCAACACCCTGGGCATCTGGTTCTTGTGTTTCAGTTCCCATGGGTGGAATAGGCAAAGATCCTGGGTTTTGGGAGGTTGGAGGTGTACGGGGTATTAGTCGTATGGGTTGGGAATTTAGGGTAGTAGCAATAATCGGTGGCCTTGTTGAGGCCCTTGTTCGCTTTTTTTGTAAGAATGGCGGAAAGAGGGGAATTTGTTTTCGTTTTCGTGAGGGTCTTTCCTCAATGATGGGGTAGGGGGCATGATCTAGCTCAGAGTCATCACTGAGAATATGAAGGGCGGGAGTGGATGATTCTGGTAAGGTATGGGGCGGTCTTGGTATGGTAGGGGAAATAATTGGACTGGTTTTTTCTATGGGCGGGCTATTGGGTACTTCTGGGGAGTCAGGGGGGTTTTGTTGTTGCTGCTCCTGGGGGTTTTCAGGAATTTCAGCAACTACTTGTGGGTTTATGGGCGGTTTACTTAGCGGAAGGTTTTGTTGAGAAAAACCCCTTTGGATGAGAAATTGGACAAGACGGTGGTGGGTGAGTGACAGGGTGGGATCTTTATCCTTTCTGCAGTAGTTTGCCATATTTTTTAAACAACCCAACAAATAATAAGGAATATTGACCCATCTATTATGCCTTAAATGAGATAGCAGAAGAAAGTCGTGCTGATAAACTACCTGGTTTCGGCCCTCGCAGGTCAGGTAATGTTTGATGAATATTGCAACTTCCGGCCATGGGGGTGGCAATGAGTTGAGTTGAACACCCCTGCCTTTAAGTTCAATTCGTTCTTCCGGCAAGAAGAAGTTCTGCTGAACATTCTGAATGATATGTTTTCTGCTGAACATGCGAGTGTCGTCGATAGGGAGGCCTGAGACCTCTACTATATCTTCCTCTGTTACTGAAATTCAGACTCCTTCGACAACATAATGGTCCTCCTGAAGGTTTAGGGAAAATTGCAGGACCTGTTGTTCATTATACCATTGGAGTCTCTGGAAGTAACTAAGCCATCCTGCCTACTGAAAGATTTGATAAGCTGCTGGATAATGTTCTAACAACGCTGTGGTGGCGGGTTCGTTCCGTATGACAGATCCTCCCATGGCTACCAACTCGGTAAGATACAACGTCAAGAGTTTGAGTATCAGCTTCTGCGCAGAGTGAGTTTTCCGAGCGACGTTATGCAAAATGGAGGTCAAATGTGCGAAAGGGTGGTGAAATAGGGGTGACGACGGTGAATTTGTCTGAAATGATGGTATCGAAGATTTGATGTGTCCTCCCCTCCCGTCAAGTGCGACTAGTAATGATTGCACTTGATTGGTCATAATGATATAGAATCTTCCCATTAACTATAGTCTAACTGAATTACATAAAATTTGCATACCTCGCCTTACCTTTTGATTCGTTCTGCAAACAAAATATCATGCCTGTCTGTGGTAGTCCTGTCGTGGCAGAGACTTTTGATCTAATAGATGAATTGGGTCAAGGGTTTTCTAACTGGAAGGACGAACTATAATATGAGGGCGTAAACGCTTGCTGACAGATGATGGTGAAAGACTGGTGTTTCAGCAACAAAAAAGAATGAAACAATTGTTGGACAGGGTTGTTTCGGTGATGAGAAACTATGAAAGACTGTTGAACAATGGTGTTTCAGCATCGGAGGAAAGTCAAGAGTGTTGAACAGTGGTGTTTCAGCATCGGAAGAAAGTCAACAGTGGTGGTTCAGCATCGGAGGAAAGTCAAGAATGTTGAACGGTGGTGCTTCATCAACGGAAAAGAAAAGGGTGAAACAATTGTTGGACGGTGTTGTTTCGTCGATGAAGAATGGTAAGGAAATGGTGGACTATAGTGTGTTGGGAGTGAAAAGTGTTGAACAGTGGTGTTTCAGCATCAAGAAATATGATGAAAAGTTGCTGGCAATGGTGTTTCAACAACAGAAAAGAAAAGGCGAAACAATTTCTGGACGATGTTGTTTCGTCGATGAAGAATGGTAAGGAAATGGCGGACTGTAGTGTGTTGGGAGTGAAAAGTGTTGAACAGTGGTGTTTCAACATTGGGAAACATGATGAAAAGTTATTGGCAATGGTGTTTCAGCAACATAAAAGAAAAGGCGAAACAATTGTTGGACGATGTTGTTTCGTCGATGAATAATGGTGAGGAAAGGGGAAAAATGGTAAAAGGTTGTTGATCAGTGATGGGGGATTAGGTGTGGGGTTGGTGGTAGTGGTAATGAAGGAAAGGAACGAATTGTTGACTGTGGTGTTTTGGCATCGGAAAAGTCAAGAGTGTTGAACGGTGGTGTTTCAGCATCAGGGAAAATCAAGAGTGTTGAACGGTGGTGTTTCAGCATCGGAAGAAAGTGAACAGTGCTGAACAGTGGTGTTTCAGCATCGTCAAAGCTTGTCTCTTTGAAGTAGGATCGTCCTTTCCTAGTGGTTGTGCTTCGATCGGGAATCTGCAAAAATCGACTGTAACATGGTATTTCTTGACAGGGATTATTAGTAAGTAAAATCTAATCTAATCTAATACTACATAAATTAACTTAAAAGAATTAATTGCAATTAGGGGTAGAAACCCCCTCAATGAAGAGAAAATGGGCGTCTTCCATGCATGTGGCCTTAAAATATTCTTTAGAAATAGGTCGCTGGTACAGACGGAGCCGATGACCATTTACAAGTAACGGAGTTTTGGAGTCATCGATTGTGAGGAGCCTTACCGTTCCATTGGGGAAAATTGTGTCTACTTCGTAAGGTCCAAGCCATCTTGTACGCAGTTTCCCTTGAAATTATTTGAACCGGGAATCATACAGTAGATCCCAATTACCTTTTTGGAACTGCTTATTCTTGATATTTTTGTCATGCCATTTTGATCTTTGCTGTTGAATTACGGTTGTTTGCTGAATGACATATAGTCTTTTCTCCTCTAGTTCATTAAGCTGTTGCAACCTAGCTATCTGTGCATCGGTTAAATCAAGGTTGATAGTTAAAGCATTCCTTAAGGTTTTTATCTCAAATTCCACAGGAAAGACAACACTCTTTCCATAGACTAATTCATAGGGAGAAAATCCTGTAGTATTTCTCCAGGTAGTTCTGTAGGCCCATAGTGCTTTAGGGAACTTGTAGGACCAGTCCTTTCTAGTTTCCTTCACTGTTTTTGTGAGAATGGCTTCTATTACTTTGTTTGTGCTTTCCACCTGTCCATTGGCTTGGGGGTGGTATGTTGTAGTCATTCTCTGTTGAATATGATATTTCTGAAGGGTGGATTTGAACCCACGAGAAGTAAAAGGAGATCCTCCATCTGTAACTAATTCTCTTGGCATTCCAAATCTGGTGAAGATGTCTTTAAATAAGAAATTTACCACTGCTTCTTCAGTTGCTCTGTGGAGTGCCTTGGCTTCCACCCATTTAGTCATGTAGTCTGTGCAAACCACTATATAAACTTTTTGATTGGATGGAGGGTTGATGGGTCCTATAAAGTCTAAGGCCCATCTTTCAAATGGTTCAAGTACTACCTGGGGGTTTAATGGAAATTCATCTCTATGATTAGGTTGGCCTACTCTTTGGCAGCTATCACAGGCCTTGACATATTTCTTTGCATCTTTGAAGAGTGAGGGCCAATAGTACCCCATCTTGAGAATTTTATATGTTGTTCTCTTATCAGCAAAATGCCCTCCACAAGGGCCATCATGACAAGCTTTTAATAGATCATAAACCTCATCTTCTCTAATGCACCTTAGAATTTCTTGATCAGCTCCTGTATGGAAAAGGTACCTAATTATCCAACTATACCGAGCACTTTGATGAATAATACTTTTTTTCTCTCGGTAGGATAGGTGTGATGGTAACTTCCCTGCAACCAAGTAATTAGCAATATCTGCATACCAAGGTGAGTGAGCAGAAACTGCAAATAGATATTCA
>ML797946.1:10451-23172 GCA_009831015.1 Picea engelmannii | reverse complement strand
AACAAAAGATGGACAAGGCTGCTTCTGTTTCTGCTTGCTTTTTCTTAATCTGCAGGGTATCCATTTGTGAGGCAAAAGAGCTTAACATTTCAGTTTTAAAACCTTCAAGTAAATTACCTATCTCGGCTCTTGTTGCTCCCCCATTGGCTGATTTTTGGACTCTTGAAAATGTGGTGTCCCCGTTGTTTGATCTATTTCTTGAAGCTCCTCTTGAACATCTTTTGCATAAATTAACAATTTCATCGTATGATTCCTTAGATATGTCCCCTTTCCCAAGCATATTCAGCATATTCAGAGAGTCATCCCTTACCCCTTTTAATAATATAGTTTTAAGGATGTCTTTACTTACATTGGGGTGACTGGATCTTTGTAGATTGTATTGTAGCCTTTCTACAAAGTCCTCCAGATTCTCATCTTCTTTCTGCATCATCTTAAATAGCTCCTCCTTCTTTTCCCTTGTTCGGCAGTAGTCCTAGTATTTGTTCAAGAATTTATGTTTCATTTGGTCCCATGTTGTGATTACATGGCTTCCAAGGCTCATAAACCATCTTAGTGCATTCCCTTTTAGTGTTGCTGGAAATAACTTTAATTTTTTAGCATTAGAAACGTAATCATAACTTCTGCATAATATATCAAACTCAAAAAGAAATTCATCAGGATCCTCTGAAGATAAACCATGAAAATTAGGTAATGCTGAGAGTGGAATGTTTTTCATGGGGGCTACTCCTCTAGGGAGATTGCCAATAGGAAATCCTAGTGTAGAAAAAGAGTTTTCATCATTTACTTATCCTTCAGGACCTGCCTGTTCTTCGTGATGCAATTCTTCATTGTACTCATCCATGTTTTCTGTCTGCTCCCCTGCTGCGCTTGCTCTATCCTCAATGTTTCCTGTTGGCTTCTGGACTGTCTCAGGACTCCAAACTTCTTTCCCTGTTCCAAAAATTGCTTGAAATGAAGGCTGGGACTTTCGAAGGTTTGGTCGTTGAGCAACAGATTCAGAATTTGATATGATCTCGTCAATGTAAGTCTTTCTTCCTCCTTTTCCTTTTCCTTTTCCACCTGTAGGGTTAGTGTCTTTGGGGTCTTTCATGCAATCTTTTTATCTAAAAAAAATAAATCATAAGTTCTTTTGAAATCTATAGCTATCTTCCCCGGCAACGATGCCAAAATGTTGGTCACTATAATTGCTTAATTAACTCAAACAATCAAGTGCTACATAAATTATCAACCCAGGGAAGTCTGTTTATCTCAAAGATAACCACGCACTATATATGCTCAATCCCAAAAGCAACTTAGAGTTGTAGTAAAGAAAACTATATTAATCACACTTGCCTTGAATGAACTGAAGTGCTATCTTGAATTACAGGAAAGAAACCTACCTATTGCAGATCTGTAAAGATGAATCTAAAGAATCCTGGATTACATTAAAATAACAATTGCAACAGGAAAGAATAATTGTTCTGTAACCAGAGAACAAGACCCTTACTCTCAAACAGAACTTCAGCACCTTAATTCTGATGAGCACACTTTCATGGAAACAACAATGCAGAGAAAGCTAACTCTATCTAGCAGAGAACAGGGTCATCCAATTCCTTCCTTTCTAAGCAGGAACCTTAAGCCCTATTTCTGATTAGCACACTTGTGAAAAGTAACTGAAATCTACAGAGAACAGGATAAACTGATACCTTCCTTTCTGAGAAGGAACCCTTTAACCCAGTCTCTGGCTAACACAGTTGCAAAAGTAATTGAAATCTACAGAGAATAGGATATGTTGATCCCTTCCTTTCTGAGCAGGAACCCTTTAAACCAGTCTCTGGCTAACACACTTGAAAAAGTAATTGAAATCTACAGAGAACCGGATATGCTGATCCCTTCCTTTCTGAGCAAGAACCCTTAACCCAGTCTTCTGACTAACACACTTCCAAAAGTAATTGAGATCTACAGAGAATAGGATATGCTGATTCCTTCCTTTCTGAGCAGGAACCCTTAACCCAGTCTCTGGCTAACACACTTGCAAAAGTAATTGAAATCTACAGAAAACAGGATATGTTGATCCCTTCCTTTCTGAGCAGGAACCCTTAACCCAGTCTCTGGCTAACACACTTGCAGAAAGTCATCACACAAGATTGATGCTAAAAATGATTATAAACTTTGTGAAAATAAACTAAAGTTCTTAACAAGACAGAGTTCAGTAGTGTTTCAGCAAAGCAGAACTCATTGAAAGTAGTGTTTCAGCATACGAAAGTTAATCAAAGCATAAACAAAAATTGTACTAACACACTCTAAAACTAACGGGTGAATCTTGTGAAGAAGGTGGGCCCTCCCTTCTCACAAGATTCCCTTGAGACGAAAAAGATAGAGAAGGATGAACAAAACAGTTTTCTATTCATCTATCAATGTATCATATTACAATCTGGAATAGAAGTATGTCACTCTCTCTGAAGCTTATTCAGTACATAAAACTTGGATCCCTCGAATGACGATTTCCTCTTATTTAAAGAGGGAACCCCTTCGATACAATTGATCAAAAATTACAATGTGTATCTGAGTCCTATCTTTTAGTCGGATCTGCTTTCTAAACCAGAATAGGATGTCCTAGTCTTGCACAACAGAATGCTATTACAGGTGCTGAATGAGGTATTGTTGTTATGGTGGAGTAACAACTTCTTCTTGTTGCTGCTAAAGTTGTTTCAGCATCGTGAATCTTGGGCTATTTCAGCCACGGGAATTGCGCTCTCGATTGTGTCAGCATTCTCATGTAGGAGCGACGGTTGGTGCTTGTTGACCGCTGACTGTAACAACTTCCTTTGTGTTTCAACATCGTCGGTCTTGGCGGTTTCCTTTGTGTTTCAGCATCGTCGGCCCTGGCAGTTTCCTCTGTGTTTCAGCATCTGCAGCTCTGGACTGTGTAACAGCTCTGTGTTTCAGCATCTGCGACTCTGGATTGTGTAACAACTCTGTGTTTCAGCATATGCGACCTTGGACTGTGTAACGGCTCTGTGTTTCAACATCTGCGACCTTGGACTGTGTAACAGCTTTGTGTTTCAGCAACAGGCTTCAAATGTTAATCTGCAGTTTGAACACTTATACATTTCTAATCAATGGTTAAGTACGAGAGTGATGTAAAATATTATGCAAAACAGATTAAACATATAGTTATGAGAAGGGACGTTGTATACCTTTGGAATGATCAGATAAAGTGATAGTATGAGTTTAAATATGGATGATCAAGAGTATAATAGTGGCAAAAAGTATAGGCAAAAAGGTACATTGTGTGGTCCTAACACTTGGATTTCATAAGCCTCTCATTATCATCTTTATAGATTTGAACATTTTTTTTCAGTCCTTTTATGGTTTCTACCAAGTTCGTGCGCTCTTCCTTGTATTTTGTACCATCGACACCCAAACCGACATACAAATCCCCGAATTCATAATCAGGTCTATAAGTCCTTTGTGCATCTTCCATGTTTTTGACCTTCTGCACTAATTTTTTCCTATTCTAATAATTGATAATTCTGTAAAATGTGCAAGCAACAAGATTTGTTAAATGAATTCATGAGGCAACTTCAAGAAAACTTTACGCCATCTTGTCAAAATCCTTTATTCTAAAGCCCATGCGCGCACCAGTATTCAACACACACCAATGCACAAAGTCAATTTTAAACTTGTACACCATTTATCGGTAGTGTATATGCACCACAAATTTGTTCTATGCAGCCCCAAACCATTACTGTGCACACCCATGCACCAATGTTTACTGCATAGTTTCGGTGTCACACTTCGCAATATCAACAATTTAGTGCACACATATGTGTATTCTTACTTAATATGCACCATGGTCACATTGAAATTCAAAATTCATCCTCTTACCAGTCCAAATTTTTTCCTTAAGTAGAACTCAACTCATGTAGCCTCAATGTTGAAATTGGATCTCTAATTCTTCTTGTTTACCTCTGGCCCATTCAAGTCTAGTGTTGAACCAATGGCTCTGATATTAGAATGTAATGACCCCAACCACCTCAGGCTAGGTCACGTCACACAACCTCAACTTCTATGGTTTTGAATCAACTATACTGTAACATCACCCAACATACTACTAAACGATGTTACTGTAGAAATCCACTATGTAGATTCTATATTAAACCCTAGTCTGCATAGTTTCACCTAAAGTAGTGTGTTCAACCTCAAGCTGAGTTGAGCCACACTAAATTTCTTCTTTTACACAACTTTAAGTAGTGGAAGTAACTCAAACAACTACACACTAGTGCACTAACCACACAACACTACTCTGTGCGCAACCATCCTAGTGTCTCACACCAAATTTGTTCTCCTTATGCACGTAGAACTCTTCCCAATGTGCATAAGAAATCTAGCCTCTGGTCCACACAGAGGATTCTCTGCGTGCACGACATTTCAACATTCCCCAGAGGCTCATACAAAAAATCTATCAACATCTGTCATACTCATGCTCAACTACAGATACATGCTATAAGCACCATACTTATATGCACAAAAAACATTAAACATAATAACGTCAATTACTTATATGCGAAAACATACAAGAATTAAACCATATCGAACATAGATAAATATGCACACAGTAAAAAAGACAAGCACATAAGAACACTTATCTTTTATGAAAGTCACCAATTGCGCGCATAAAAAATTCCTCCCATGCATAGAATATGTTCCTCATAAACTTTCAACAACAGGTCACCCCGGAGCTAGGGATTAACTCCACCAAGGAAAAAAGGATTCGTAGTGACAAGTTAAGGTATGATTCTCAACAAAATTACTCAGTCCAAGGTGTCTGCTGCTGCAACTAGCCTACAATGCCTCATTCCCCACGCACCTATCACACCCAAAGAAGTGTGCCCCTTCTCTGCTAAATATTCCCTTAGTTGCTCCACTTCCCTTCCAGGGTTACCAACAACATGTTGGATAGGAAGTCTCTTAGCCATGCAATTGATGCCCAACGCACCAGGGAACAATTCTCAACAAAACTCTCGCTTGGAGAGTATGCTCACGGGCTTGACAACCCGCTTCCTCAACAACCAATATCTCACTCGGAGAGACTGTTGACAGGCTTGACAACCCGCCTCTTTGACAGAAAAACTATGATTATAACCCCAAAACTCCTTACAATCTTCTATGTGTAAATAAGGTAATAATAATCCTCTCTCTGGACCGACCCCCTTCTGCACAAGAGAAAGTGAATAATGAAAAACCTTCGAAGAATTCCCAAAATACACTAATTCCAATAATATATATTGCATGCCTTCAACCTTTATATTCTCACCTTCAGAAGTAGCATAAGCCACTCAATGACTCTTTCCCTACCTTTGAGAATTTAGGATAAAATAATTATCCAACATTACACTTTTCCAGAAATATTATAAAATATTCTATAAGACTTACGTCTTGCCACCCTTTTCCCTTTTTCTGGTGGAGTCAGCGCCCCATCTCTTTTCATTTAAGTTTTTCTGCATGCAATGATGTAATAATATATTAATAACTGATATTATATTTACATGGATAGGCACACTGGTCTATATGCATCTTGGCTCACCAGCCTCATAATCACACATGCTCTCCAGCCTCAATACACATACAACCATATATATACATATGCATAACCCAACTATGCCTGCACTCCTAGGTCATTCACGTGCACTTACCCAAGTGCGTGCAACATTGTGAAATGTGCACACTTACCGAGGTGTGCACAACTCTATGAAAGGTGTGCATCTTATCTTTGATAACAATCTTCCGCGCACTACTTGTAGAATGTAGTGAAACCCTGGACAAGAGATCTAACTAGCAGAAGAATGATCGCAACTTGCAAAATAGAGAAGGCGAGAGAAAAATTGCAGAGAAGAGAGTAATAATTGTACTAATCAACTGAATGAATAATCATTTACACATGATATACTTTGTATAACTCAACTAATGCGCACTGGAAGAGAAGACAATGTGCCATAGTGGTGGTCTGGAGAGATTTGGACACACAGAGGCAATTATCAGAGTTAATAATATATTAATAATATATTATTAGAGCTTTTCTGCATGCAGCAATGTAATAGTATATTAATAACTGATATTATATTTACATGGATATGCGCACTAGTCTATATGCATCTTGGCTCACCAGCCTCATAATCACACATGCTCTCCAACCTCAATACACATACAATCATATATATACATATACATAACCCAACTCTGCGCGCACTCCCAGGTCATTCCCGCGCACTTATTCAAGTGCGTGCAACACTGTGAATTGTGCACACTTACCCAGGTGTGGACAACTCTATGAAATGTGTGCACCTTATCTTTGATAATAATCTCTCGCGCACTACTTGTAGAATGTGGTGAATACCTGGACAAGAGATCTAGCTAGCAGAAGAACGAACGCAACTTGCAAAATAGAGAAGGTGAGAGAAAAAATGGAGAGAAGAGAGTAATAATTGTATTAACGAAATGAATGAATAATAATTTACACATGATATACTTTGTATAACTCAACTAATGCGAACTGGAAGAGAAGACAATGCACCATAGTGGTGGTCTGGAGAGATTTGGACACACAAAGGCAAGAAGTTGTCGCAAAGACCAAAGTTTTCTACGAATGTGACATAGAAAAGTTGGAAGAGTGTGAAACGAAGAAGAAAAAGGGAAGAAAGGTTGAAGGACTGAGAGTGTCGCATTGGAAAAAAATCTTTCGAAGATGCCAGATATCACCAAAAAAAAATTAACTTTTTTGCCATGTATCGCCAAAAGAGAAATCTTTATTCACCCGGATAAATGAGAGACCAAAATCTTTTGAAGATGGGAAGTATCAGAAGAAAGATAATTTTTTTGCGATAAGTCGCGAAAAGAGAAATCTGATGTATAGCATTTTGAAAAAGAGAGACCCTGTTTCATAGGGAAAGTCTTTTGAAATGTGATGTATGGCATTTTGAAAAAGATGTCGATGCTACACGTCAGGAGCGTAGCATGGCGCTGGGAGGAAGAAGTTCGAAGATTCGATAAGTCAAAATAAAACATAAAGAAAACGCTCTGCGATTTGACCTCAAAGCCCATTAAACTCGGTGCATGTTAATAAAATAAAACAAGTAGTTGAATGATTTGACGTCAAAACCCCATCACACTGGGCGCATGTCAATATACTTAAATACATGCAGGATTTCGGGGTGAAAAGGGATTGACGTCACCCCAAGCTCCCATAGTTCCGAAATACATGAGAGTCGTCCAATAGAGCAGGTCCAGTCTATGGCCACACATCACCTCGAAAGCAAAGCGGGCTGCCGTCACAACGAATATGTGAGAGGGTTTTGTTCAATTAGTAATCAGTTTTATGAAAAAATATCAAAGTACTCGTTTGGTAAAGAGGAAGAATAATACCTTGGTCACATCATATCCCAAGAAAGAGTGAAGGTGGACTCTAGTAAAATCAAAGCAATCACGGAATGGACAAAACAAAAAACATATCAAAACTAAGGGGATTCCTTGGATTAATAGGTTATTATCGAAGATTTATCAATAACTACCTTCATTTGAAAACACCACTAATTAAAGAAAAAACCCTTCAAATGGGATAATGTAGAACAATATTTAGAAACGTTAAAAAAGGTTATGTTATCTGCACCTATGTTAGCAACACCAGATTTTACAAAAACCTTTGTAGTAAAGTGTAATGCATCGGGAATTGGAATAAGCACAGTGTTAATGCAAGATGGCCATCCAATAACGTTTGAAAGTCGAAATCTCAAGAAAAGGGAAGAGTTAAAGTCTACCTATAATAAGGAAATGCTAGCCATTATGCATGCATTAGCCAAGTGAAAAAAATATCTCTTAGGAAGCAAATTCTCGATGCGTACTTATCACAATAGTTTTCAATACCTATTAAGGAAAAAACATTGTCCATCAAACAACAAAAGTGGATGGAAAAAATTATTTCCACCTTTGATATGGAAATAATACACAAAAAGGGGAAGGACAATGTAGTTGATGTTGCACCATCACGAAAATATGAGGAAGTAAGAACATATGCAACAATAATAGTGATTCATGATTGGTTAGATGAAATTCGAGTTGAGTATGCCAAAGATCCTAAATCTAATTCAATAATCAACAATTTGGACCAAAACCCCAAATTTGAATGGGAAAACGACATTTTATGGTACAAGGATAGAATCTATCTAATTCTATCTTCAAAATTTAAAATGAAATTCTTAAGGGAGTCACAAAACTCAGGACATGTAGGCTTTTTCAAAACCTACTATAATGCACGACAATCATTCTATTGGAAATGAATGAATAAGGATATTCAAAAATTTGTTTCCGAATGTAAAATATGTCAAAGAAATAAAAATGAAAATGTTATGACTCCAGGACTACTTCATCCTCTACATATTCCTGACCAAAAATGGGAAAAGATCTCGATGGATTTCATTGAAGGGATACCCACGTCTAACGAGAAGGATATTTTTTTTTTTGTGGTTGACAGATTAACCAAAGATGTACATTTCATGGCAGTGAGGAAAAATGACTCAACAAAGCAAATTGCAGATGTCTCTTGAAAAAACATTTATAAATTGCATAGATTTCCAAAGGTTATTATTAGCGATAGGGATGCAAAATTTAAGGGAAATTTCTTAAGAGATTTTTGCAAAAAATCAGGAATATCCCTTAATATGAGCTTAGCCTACCATCCACAAATAGGAGTTCAAACATAAATTGTAAATAAATTCTTAGAAACGCACCTTCGGTGTTTTGTGATAGATAAGCAAAATAAGTGGTCTCAATGGTTACATTTAGTCGAATGGTGGTATAATTCTACATATAACACTTCTACAAAAATGACCCCTTTCCAAGCCCTATATGGTTATGAACCACCCAAATGGAATGAGTTTGCACCGATTGACACCAAGGTCCAAGCAGTAAAGAATCAGCTAGAGGAAGAACAAAAAATCATCAAAATATTGAAAGAAAACCTAGCCACAACTTGTAATGGAATGAAACAACCAGCAGACCAACGTAGGTCAGAAAGAGAGTTTGAAGAAGGTGATTGGATGTTTGTAAGACTCCAACCCTACAAACAATTATCCCTTAAGAAACAAGGGAAGAACAAATTAGGTCCAAAATTTTATGGACCCTTTCGAATTAACAAAAAAATTAGCGAAGTAGCTTATGGATTGGAATTACGAGACAATTGTCACATCCATAATGTCTTCCACTCCTCATGTCTTAAGAAGGTTCTTGGGCAAGCACAACTAGTTCAAACATAAATCCTTGAATTCGATGACGAAGAGAGAATTATTTTAGAACCAGAAGATATTCTTGCCACTAAGGAAAAGGTATTACGTTCCATAACCATTAAGGAATATCTCATCAAATGGAAAAACCTTCCAAAAGAATATTCATCATGGGAGTATGAACGTTTTCTACAACAATACCCATTAGTGCCCTTGCTTTTAGGACAAAGAAAATCTTAAGGGGATGGAAATGTTACAAACATAATAATAATAATAAATTAATTAAAATAAATCAAGAGGCACGTACGTCCTCACCTCGTGACTAGTGAGTGTTATATAGTAGACCGTCATAAGGGTAATTGTAATCATCATTTTTTATCAATTATCAATCAAATATCATATTCAGAAATATTTTGTCTTCATTAAATAACAATTATATTGTTACAACTAAGTGAAAACCTCCTTGAATGAGTCAACAAATTATACTTTCCTCATAAAGGCCAACGAGAGCTTCAAAAGGGGTATTTTGACCCTTGGGAAAACCAAACAAAAATCTAGAAAAGTTTGGAAAGGAAAACTTTGTGGGTTTAGGTGTATCGCATGAAAATAATTTCATGCAATACACGAATTATCACATGAAACAATTTTCATACAATATAACCCATATTGCAGGAAAAATTACTTTCGTGTGATATAACAAAATATGTGAAGGTGCACATGATCATGGCTTGTCACAAGATTGGAAATGTTTGCGTGGCGATGTATCACACCACAATTTTTTGTGGTGCAATACATCACACCCTAAAACATTTCTAGGCATGAGATACGAGGAACCTGATGAGGCGCAAGACTTGTCGCACAACGAAAATATTTTGGGCATGCAAACCAAGGTAGGGACACATGGTATTGTTTGGTTGGATGTCACATTAAGGAAAACTTTGTGTGGTGCGATGTGTTACACCAAAAACATGTGTGGTGTGATTCACCACACCCACAAAACTTTGTGGAGATGTGATACAAGGCCAAGGGAACATTGATGCACAAAGTGAAAGTTCTATGTCTCGCAACTCGAGGTAAATACATGGGAAACGATTGTCGCAAGGATGAAAGTTTTCAAGGACTGTGACATAGAAAATTTAGAAGAGTACGAAAAAAAGAAGAAAAGGGAAGAAGGGTGAAACACGAAGAGTGCCGCATTAGAAAAAATATTCCAAAGATGCGACGTATTGCAAGAAAGATTATTTTTTTGTGATACATCGTGGAAAGGGAAATATTTATGCATTGCGATAAAGGAGAGACCCTCTTGCACAAGAAAATATTTTTGAGATGTGATGTATATCATATTGAAAAATATATGGGTGCGACACGTCAAGAGTAAGAAATCTTTAGAAGACGCTAATTTTATGCTCAAAGCTCAAGATTAAACAAGGGTATAGTCATTGGAAATGTATTAAGCTCATAAGTGGATTTGAATGCATAAATGGATTCAACACAGTTAAAAACCATACAACACCCCAATTGTGCAATCTCAACTTGTCATTCCAACAAAATTGTTGTTTAGAGTACACCCTTAACAAATGCCATGTTGTGTACTTTCAAAGATACCAATTTTAGACCATAAAACATAAAGAAAGATCCAAGTGATTTGACCTAAAATCCCTTCAAAGTAGGTGGCACGTGCATGTCAATAAAATAAAGCAAGCAATGAGGTATGGAGAAAAGCGTAGTCTAAAAGTTCTATTTTTTTGTTCTTTTTGGGTGATTTTTTATGGGGTGAGGAATGGTTGGATATGCATATTTAAGTGGCTAAGTTTGTATAATTGCAGTATTCCAGGGGTTTTTTAGCATGTTAAATCCATTTATGCTTTGAGAAATGCAATTTAAACAACAAAAAATTAACCATTTTGTAGAGATTTACAACCCAAATTCTTGGAAAAAAACTCAAAAATTAAAACGACATTTATCCAAGATAGGTGTATGATTTGACATCAAAACCCCATCACACCGCACGCAATGTGAGAAGGATTTTGGGATGAAAAGGGATTACGTCAGCCCAAGTTCTGAAATACATGAGAGTCGTCCAATGGAATAGGTCCAATCGAAAGCAAAGCGGGATGTCACCCCTATGCACAACGAATATGTGAGAGTGGGATTTCGTCACCCCTATGGACAACGAATATGTGAGAGGGTTTTGTTCAATTAGTAACTAGCAACAACCACTTTATAAAAGTGGTTGATATACGTCGATCGACGTCATTAGTTTGGAAAGGTGAAAAATGATGTTGATCGACGTATATCAACCACTTTTAAAAAGTGGTTGCTGCTAGTTGACGATCGACATGCCTTGGGACAACCATTAATTTATCACATTAATAATTAATGTATCACATTAATGTAATATATAATAATAATGTATTAATGTAATACATTAATGTATTATATTAATGTATATAAATTAATGGTCTATTAATATGTTAATGTAATGTATTACATTAATATAATATCTACTAATAATCTATAAATGTAATGTATTAATTAATAAATGTTTTAATACACTATTAATTAATACATTATTTATTTACATTAGTGTATAATCTATCATATTAATATTAATTGATTGATACATTAATAATGTAATGCATTAATTAATCATTATGTTAATACATTGTTAATTAATAGATTGTTAAAGTATTAATAAACAAAGGTATTAAATTAAAAACATCAATAAATATATTAAATGCATTAATAAAATATTAACACATCAATAACAATACATTTATATTTCTCTCTCGTTTTGAACTGGAATAATATTTCTCTGCGGTTTTGAACGGAAATAATATTTCTCTGTGAGTTTGGAACAAGCATACTAAGATATTTTATTTCTAAGATTATATATCTAGGGTTTTCAACGCCAATAATACTTCTCTGTTTATTTATTTATTTAAGAGCTATTTTATTTCTAAGATTTAATATCTAGGGTTTTGAACGGGAATAATCTCTGTAGTTTTTACCCAGAATAATCTATGTGGTTTCTCTGGACTTCGCTGCCATTTTCAGAAATTGTTTCTGGTTTCTTCAAAGGGTTGAGAATTTGGACATCTGAAATGAGGTGAGTCACTTTTTACTTTGATTCAATTTTAATTTTAAGTATAGAGATTTAAATATATTTTATTTATTTATTTATTTTAAGTTTCAGAAGTAAAAGTTGATTTGAGAGATAAAGTCAATCCATAATAATAATTGTTACATCTTTTTCTCTTCTTTTCAATATGAGCACTCCAATGCCTATTCCAAAAACTCAGCCTAACAAGGGGAGCCCCCCCAAAATCACCTAGAGATCCTTTACGATTATATGGAATCGGTAGAAAAAAAAAAGAGAAGAGAGAGATGCCAAAATCCAAATAGAGTTAGAAACATTTGAAAAAAGGAGTGAAGAAAGAGACGTAAAACTCCAAATAGAGCTA
>ML797945.1:260830-274103 GCA_009831015.1 Picea engelmannii | reverse complement strand
TGGGCCTCCACCACTTCAATCCTCCACCAAAGACAAGCTCCTAAGAGAGAAACAATGAGATTCTCAATCTATAAGGGAAGAGCTTGGGGGATGAACATTGTGTTTAGACTTAAAGGACAAAGGGATGCAGACTCAATTTGAAGTAAATAATTTCTCCAGAGTAACTTTGCTCTTAAAGTTGAATACTTTCTCCTCTTTCCATAGTTCGAAATTGGCCCATTTATAGCCTTCAAAATGGAATTGAAGGGTTGAGTCAGAACGTTTCCAGTATATGGAAGGCCAAGGATCATAGATCTCCTGTTGTGACATGGAAACCCAACATTAATTTTCATTTTCTGGCACAAATCCCGATGTATGCGGGCTGTAGTGGAGCAGCCTGCGTATATGCATGCTGTATAGTAGGCAAGATGCGTACATGTGGAAAAATATTTATTTTTGGCTCTGGATTTTATAAATAGGGAAGATAAGTCTGCATGGGGAAATGGAAAAAGGCCTTCTGGGCAAGATTGCATAGGGTGAGACAAATCTTGCTATAGCAGATGCCTCCTAATGTGTGAGGTCAGAGGAGTATCTGCGATGGTCGAAATACATTATAAACAACCCAGAAGTGAAGTGATCGGGAACCAGCTGGACGAACTAGTTGCTCATTATATTCTGTACTGACTGTGCATACATGGATGCCAATAAAATTACACTGAAGATCCATGTGAAAATATACCAAACAAGTTTCCTTGGCCATGAATAGGCGAATACAAATGCGGTTACATGCCAATAGCTGTCATAGTCACGAACAAGGCCCAGTAGAACCAATCTGAAGATATCTGTATACAATGGAGTACAATCTGATCTCTCATGATTACTGAAGTCATATAGGTACTGGTCCGATGAAAAGGAAGCAACAACTCAGGAAAGCTACGACCACATACTGATGTCTTCAAGTCTTCTTCACAATCCGCCAAGGGTGCAAGTCTACGTCATGTGAATAAAGGAGTTGAGGTCGAACACAACGAGACATTGTTTGATTACCTGTCATTGATGTATATTGTTAACAAACACGAGACAACCCACCAATAATGAAAGTAGGTATCAAGGCATCGAGTACATTCTTACAAGTGAATACAGGAGTCAATATCGAACACCTGAAGAATCCATCGACCAGGAGACATTGATGTATTCCTAACTGTCGATGGCGAGAGAGCCTGCCACTTATGACTGCAAGCTTCAAGGTACTCATAAGACTCTAGGTCCCGTTTCCAGAATAAATGAGGTGAAGTCGATGGAAGGAGACCCGTTGAAAGGAGAGCATTAAGGCATCTCTCATTGGTCAGCACGAGGTACAAAGCAGGAGCTTCATGATTTGGTCGAAATCGGACGAAGAACATGTTCACGAACCAACAACTCTGTGCGTCTTTCGCATGTGACAAGTGCAAGCGGTACACGAAAAAGACCCTTTGAATAGCAGCCAATGATGAACACTGTTGACAAAGGCGAGGAAACCACCAATAAGGCTAATGGCATCCAAGACATTGCACGAATCCCAATGTGTGAATAGATGTCTTGCCGTCGAACACAAGGGAAACCACCCAATCAACGACCAATGATGAAGTGTCGGCTATTGGGTTCAAGGTTACCTACCAATGATGAAACTAGGGCCAGGGTGCACGATAGGACTACAATATCATGTGATTCCGAGACAAACTGAGGTTATGGATGACATGCAAAGTCAAGAGTTCTGAGGAGTGGCCGACACAGGTTGATAGACTTCCTTTGAACAAGAGCATGAGACATATGGAGGACTCCGACAACATAGACCCAATGATGAAACCATGAGATGCAGGAGGCATCAATGGAATTCTCTATAGGGACTGGAAGAGTATCTAGTCGGTAGAGAAGACTCTGTAACGAGCTCAGCTTTCGAAGACCATGCTAATCCCAAAATTATGATGATGAATGGACTTGATAATTTTGTGCTCTGCTCAAAGGCGACACGACCGCTGTTGATACAAGATAATACTCCCTTCTCGCCCGTCTTTTTTTGTTTTTTCATAGACAAATGAATGCTATCACACAGAGGACAAAATGAGTGTCGCAAGTAAGCAAAACTAGTTCTAGTAGTGGAACGTACCTATGCTCAATGCAGGGAAATGCATGCGGGAGATGGACACTCGGGGGAATGTTCCCTTCTAGGTATAGGGTGTCAAATTGCGAAGGATATAAACAAGGCTCTACTTGGTTGAGGATGCAAAAACTGCTGAGGCATACGATTTATATCGCAAAGCAAGAACTGGCTATAGGCTCAATACTGCAAGCAAGGGCATGAGATGCAATCACAACTTAACGCCAAAAAATGTCATTTTTTATGTCTTTAGTCTACTTGGTGTGAAAAAGGGATAAACTTATGCCAAATAGACGTCCTTTCAAATCCAATTTACGAGTGCGAAAGAGACAAGTTCATTCAACAATCTTTTCGCTTTTTAAGAATGAGTCGGAAAAGAGCTTAAATAAGACTCACGACCTTTCAAGTCCAATTTAACGAGTATGAAAGGGACAAATCACTCGACAATCTTTTCGCTTTTTGAACGAGTCGAAAAATAGCTTAACTCGGACTCGTGACCTTTCAAGTCCAATTTAACGAGTGTGAAAGGGACAAATCACTCGGCAATCTTTTTGCTTTTTGAACGAGTCGAAAAAGAGCTTAACTTGGACTCATGGATGCAGTTCTAAGCAGCATGTAATGGGGGAGGCCAAGGCTCCCGTGCAGGACTTCTGTGAAAGGTCAGCAACTTACGAAGATCTGACACAAGCTTGGGAAAAGACAAATCTTTCCAAGTCGAGGAGGATAAAATACTTGCAGAGGTTACCTTATCTACAATATATGGAAGAATGCCCCTTATCTGGAAGGGTGTAGAAGAAGGAAGTCGAGGCTCTACAAGATCATTCCAATCAAAGGAAACCACCCTAGGACTTGGAGGGAGCATACTCGAAGAGAGTGAAATGCTTCGTAGTGAAGAAGGTACAGAACTAGAAATGCTAAGGACATGGTCGAAGGACGCATCACCCTCCAAAAGAAGAGTGGGATTGACCGAAGATTGCATCGACAATGTCACTTCCTTAGGCTTGTCATCACTCTCCAAGAGAAGAGTGGGATCGATCGAAGATTGCATTAGCATGACCACTTCTTCAACCATTGGTTGAATAGGATGCGAGACAAGAAAGTCAAGAGATGCATCACCCCCAAAAATAGGAGTGGGGTCGGTCGAAGATTGCATCAACACGACCGCTAGTTGAACAGGATGCGAGATAACAAGGTCAAGGGATGCATCAACCCCTAAAGGAAGAGGGGTGTCAGTTGAAGATTGCATCGACATGATTGCTGTATTAACCTAAGAAGGTTGGGAAGCCAAAGACAACCCAGAACCCGAAGGGCCCCCAGGAAAGGACCATGCTTCTTGTACCACAGAAGTAGCAGGGCACAAACCAGTAAGTTGATCTCCTTTGCAAAGCCTACAAAGGAACTTGCGCTTACGTCTTACACATCTAGGCTTCTCAATCTTATGAATGCCCCCAGCATGACTTGCAGTGGCTGGTGACATGCTCCCAACATGACTTGTAGAGGTTAGTAGCAAATCTCCAACATGACTTGCAGAGGTTGGTGATGAATCCCCAACATGACTAGCAGAGATTGGTGATGAATGCGAAGTGTGACTAACAATGACTAGATTTGTGCCCCCAGCATGACTTGCAGCGGCTGGTTGCTGGTCTTCAACATGACTAGCAGAGGTTGTCAACCCATCTCCAACATGACTCACAGAGGTTGGTGATTGTAATACCTCCCCAGTATGTGGCTGACCCTCACAAGATGAAGTCGAGGAAGGTAGGGTCCAAGGATCACTAAAATAGGAAGTGCGGAAAGGAATGGACCTCCTTGTCGAAACGGGCCTACTGAACATGGCATAAATGTGATGACTCGGTGCCGTGAAGTCGAAAGTGCTCATAAGGGAAGAACACATTTCGACACTGATATTCGCAGTTGCCGGCTGAAAATTGTCGATCGCAGGGATCGACGGTCCAATAGATGCATTAGGACTAGAGTACGCAAAGGATAATTGGTCGGTCATCATGATCTTCCCTTCGTGAGGAAAATAAAGAGTACAGAAGACGGACGATACGACAACGACCATAGCATAGGTCCAATTGTGTCCTAGTAACAAGTTATAATCTAGAGGTGCATCAACTACCTCGACCTCCACCTCTACCGTCTTTCCACCTAACTGGACCAGAAAGGCAGGAAGAATACCGTGAGGGCGGAAGGAATGACCGTCAAAAGCAGTCAACATGTTCGATGACTTGGAAAGAGTCGGAGAACCGAGAGCTTTCCAACAGATTAGGGACATCACACAAGTGGCAACGCCTTCATCAACAACCACACGTTTGATGGTATACTTTGAGTACTCCACGTGGATTTGGAATGCCACATGGTAAGGCAAGCGAGGCTTCACATCTGTGACATCAAACTTGATAACTTTTGAGCCATTGGGTTCTAGAGCTCCTCACGTAGATAGTAAGGCATTCCTTTGTGAAGGACATGTCTGGAGTACCTCCAAAGCCGATATTGCACAAGGGGTTTGACCTAGGTCCTCAACAATAGAGTAGTTCTGGGCGGCTCTAGCATTTGGATTGTGGGTAGAGCGCTTGAGTACTCCTTTCGGAATACGAGGCGGTGGCTCTAGTTTTTCAATCTGTAAAGTTGTCTACGGAGGAGGAGGAGATTTTAGACCAGGAATAGCTTGTGAAGAGCTATAATCTCGAGATCGAGTGGCTACATTAACTTTCGCATCGACCATATTGATACACAAATGATCGCCATCTTGCAACGACGGGTTTTGACCCCTACCAACCGCATTTTCGACGTTTGAGGAGCTTGAGGCCATGTGCTGGTTATGTGGGAATGGATTCGTCAACACGACGAGCGGTAGAGATAATAGCCTCGCAGCTTCCGCAAGCTTGGGGCATAAATGGGTAAGGTGATCATCTGTGCAAAGCTTACAGGGAAACTTCACCTTACGTCTTTCTCGTTTGCCCTCTCCAACATTATTATTCGTCTTCTCATTATTACCATTGTCCTTGGGTTTATTATTATTTCTCCCACCCTTACGATTATTACGTCCTTTCTTCTTATTCTCGCCTGGTTGCTGGTTACCATTTGGTGGCCGACGATTGCACAGAATGTACATCCGCTGACTGAGTGGGGTTGGAAGACATAGACGAAGTTGGCCCTCCTGTAGATTGGTTTAGAGACAACTCTTTCAAATGGATTGTCATTGAGTCTGTGGACTTTACATTGGTGGTACCTACAATGCTATCGGCATGAGGTTCGGGCTTTTGTCTCTGGTCGTAAGTTGACTGCGGTGCGTTTGGAAGAATGTGGTATAACATCCCAGACTGAGCATATATGAGATCTAACTGTTGGGCTTTAAAGATCGCTTCTTCCTCAGTGGTAACCTCAACAGTAGCAAGATCCTTTGAGATAGGAGGGTGCAAAGACTTAAGAAACCATTCTAAAAGGAAGGCCGGGGGTATAGGGGTCTTAATCAACCTCTTCTGTCTACGCCACTCTTGGATATGATCCAAGATATGAGTGGCGGTGTGCTGGCATAAAGTCGACAGAAGTTCTAGGCCAGCATCGTAACAAATTGACAATTGGAAGTGGTTAAGGAAGACCAATACCAACTGACTAAAGGTCCCATATGCCCCCCTAGGTAGCTCGATATACCATTTCGTAGCAACTCCAATGAGGGTGCGTTGAAATAATCTCAACTGAATAGAATCATCGTTAAGGGAATTCGAGGAGCACCATAGGTGAAAGGTAGTAACGTGATCACCAGGATCCTCGCCATTCTTACCTTCGAATTTTGGGTTGTCCGAAGGAAGCTTGATGGGGACGGGGGGCCATGTAGTATCATGACTCACAGGTCGTTCATTAACTTAGACAAGTCTGGCAGATTAAGCATTGGTAGAAAAGGGAGACGTGGTTGCGACATCTGGCCCCAAGCTCTTGCGAAAGATTGTGCTTGAGGAACTGCAACACATCCAGGGTTCTGGTAAGCACCATGGCCCTGTTCGGGATTATAAGGCCCTCCTCCGGGTTGATTCATAAAAGGTTGGTTGGGCATCATTCTAGTAGGAATGTTCTGTTGAGGGTTATAAAAATTGTCCCCAGCCGGATTGGATTCGGGTTGGGGGTTGCCCAAAGCGTGAAACTGACCTCCTCTGGGTGGGAATCCGGAAGATAGAGGTGGATTCATCATGCCAAATGTATTGGTCGGAATCGACACCGAGGAGGTAGGGGTATAGGACGAAACTTGAACAGAAGCTTGTTCGCCAAGTTGGTTGCTCCACCCAAAAGCAAGAGGATTAGACCTGAGGCTAAAAGCAGGAATGCCTCCCATATTAAGAGTCGTTTGAGGGATCTGAGAACTACCAAACGAAAATGGAGTGTAAGGAGGTGTAGTGCCCCCAAGCCCAATGCTAGCATTAGGGCTAACAGCTTGTACGACGTTCGAAAATTGCGAGGTAAAGTTCGACATACCATAGGAAAAAGGACTAGAGGCCATAGGGATGGACTGAACATTATAGTACGGTGAGTGACCAAGAGACCCAAAAGGGTTCGAGGCAAGAGATTGAGCATTCACTATAGGTCGAGCCATAGTAATGATAGGTGCCTCTGGCACTACAATACATTGTGGTTGCAGGAGTCGAAGGGGTGCCATTAACTATAGTGGGTGTGGGAGTCAAAGGGCTCCCGGTGTTCTGAAGACTAGGTTCAGTACTCATCCTTGTAGAATCACAAATCTGAAAAGTGGATGTGTGTGTACCACGCCTAATAACTCTATGCCTTTTAGAAGCAAAGACTTGAAATCCGGTGGTAACTGTAACAAGCGACAGGACTGGCAGGGAGGCTGGTTCGGCTCCACGATGACTTCAGACTCTAAAGATAAAAAATATATCCTAAGGCCGACTAGTAATCAAAGAGCACACCAAAAGTCAAATGACCAATATGCATACAAACGGGGTAAAGTGGCCGAGAGTGGCCTCCCTCCCTAAAGAAGGTATGTCTCACCCAAGAGGGGCCTGAGACTCCCTACTAAAGATCAGAGGTAACAAAATCAATTATAAGGGCCCTCATGGACTTAACAACCAGTCGGTGAGATCCCCCCGGAGAGGTAATCCTCCATAAAGGCCGTGTGTTGTCTGACCCTTATCTGACCCAGGGTACCTGCAGAATAACCCCTGCAAGTAACCTATGTGGCACCTAAGTCAAGCAACTTATAAATAACTGTATATCCGATGCACAGGGGCGCAGTCGTAAGTCAGGTCCACCGTATGGGCAGGGTAGCAGAGCCTGAAACCTTGAAAGCGACGCTTCTCACGGAGGTAAGGGCACTAACAAGATCCCCAGATACGAAAAGATCCCCAGAAATATCTCTGACGCTAAGAAGGTATCGGGGGGATATCCCTTCAACCAACCTCGTGATTAACTCCGGTGTGAGCGGAGCCTCCTGATATTACCAATTATACAATGGATTTCTCCACTCCCTGCCTCAGACACATATGTTGATTTAATTGCCTTAGAGAAGTTTACTCACAAAATCCTATTCCAAGGCACTAAATCCTAAGCTAGTTTGTGCACCCTAGAAAATAAAATCGTGACTAATCAATTTTAAATTATAGCGTTAATTTTAGTGGTCGTGATTACTCAAAAAGGTATGATAGTGAAACTCATGATGTTATGACTCTGCAAGAAAAGTAAATATGAAACTAATGCAAAGTCCTAACCTTAACTTTCAATGAATGATATGCTTCTAAAAATCAATGCAATTTTCAAATTCAACTCTGCAATTCTGAAGTAAAAATGCAATCTTTCATTATATGCACTAAGCTAATGAAAAAAAACTCAAAAGACCAAAATGCCAAGCAATGCAAAATGCCTATATTTTTTGTATTTTCAATATAACAAAAATGAAAATGCATGGACTGAAAAGTAACTTGATATATAACCCTACTGTGTATAGAAAGAGATAACTCAAGCAGGATACCAAGCATCAAAACACCCAACCCAATGTATGAGGACAAAAAAAATGAAAAGATGATGAGAAAGACTTCGCCTATAAATTCAACCAAAGATAGGTTTCCTGTCATCCCACAAGCTCTTAACAGGCACTACAGAGACCCAAGAAGGCTCAACAAACATCAAATCCCACCCAACAACCACCAGACCAAGCAAACAAGCAAGGAAAACTGATGTACGTGACTGTTTAGGCAAACAGAGTGTATGTACGCAGCTTGCAGAGGGACAACCTGCGTATATACGCGACTGTCATGGCAAAAAGCGCGTATATGTTTCAAAACAAGGCTAGGCAAGGGAGACAGGCTGAAAACTCAGACCCAGAGTGAATAGAGGTTGTCAAGCAATGATACGACAATAAATGCAATAGGAACGAGAGCAATCTAAGGAGAGAAGTACTCCAACCCTAAGAAAGAAGATTCATCCCCAGTATGGTCGCCAATTCTATTATGAGGAAAATCTGTCTATGGCTAGGGTAAACCACAGACGGGAATGACTTCAGAAATCAACTCTCTTCTCAAATATGCTATATAAACAAATATGCTAGCAAGACAAGATAAAAGGCCTACCTCGTCTAGACGTTCAATGAAGTCCACCGTTGAGCACTTGACCCAAAGCGATACACCTGCAACTAGTCCCCAACAACCAAGTAAAGCAAGCATATGGTGATATTATATGATGTTAGCACATTCAATAACATAATCCATTAATAAACATGACAAATACACCCATGGAACAATAATTCAATATATTTGCAAGATATCAATTGGACGGGAAAAAAGTATTTCTATTAATATATGATCAACAGAAGTGAAAATGTTACAGACTTCCGTGTCGGCACAGTTCGAAACCGAGAAACTAAGTTCCTTCCAGCTTGGCCTCCACCACTTCAATCCTCCACCAAAGGCAAGCTCATAAGAGAGAAACAATGAGGTTCTCAATCAATAAGGGAAGAGCTTGGGGATTGAACACTGTGTTCAAACTTAAAGGACAAAGGGATGTAGACTCAATATGAAGTAAATAATTTCTCCAGAGTAACTTTGCTTTCAAAGTTGAATTCTTTCTCCTCTTTCCATAGCTCGGAATTGGCCCATTTATAGCCTTCAAAATGGAACTGAAGGGTCAAGTCATAACGCTTCTAGTATATGGAGGGCCAAGGATCATAGGTCTCCTGTTGTGACATGGAAACCTGACATTAATTTTCATTTTCTGGCACAAATTCTGATGTACGCAGGTTGTAGTGGAGCAACTTGCGTATACACATGTTGTATAGTAGGCAAGATGCGTACATGTGGAAAAATATTTATTTTTGGCTCTGGATTTTATAAATAGGGAAGATAAGTCTGCATGGGGAAATGGAGAAAGGCCTTCTGGGCAAGATTGCATAGGGTGAGACAAATCTTGCTATAACAAGGTCGGCCCTGTTGTGCCAATAGACACTTCTGTTGACAGGTCAAGTCTAATATAAGTAAAGGTAAATTCCCCATTGAAGAATCATATCTTTTGTGTGAGTTTGGAAATTTCAGCAAGTACATCTACTTGGGAAAAGTGCGCACCTCTCTTGGGCGCTAGTCTTCTAGGGTTTGTGAGCACCCTCTTGTGTGCTAAGTTTTCTTGGTGGTGAAGGTCTTTCTTTTGAAGAATATAGCAAAGGATTGGCTGGGTTTTCTTCCCTTGTTGAGAAGGGTTTCCCAGGATACTTCTTGTGTACTTGTGCATGGTGTTTCTTCTTGTGATCTTGGTTGCTGCATTAAATTGTCTATGGTTTAAGTAAAATGCTAAAATGGAGTGAACTTCATGCTTAAACCTAACTTATTGAAAAATTAACATCAAGATCGCCATAAAAGCTTCCAAGATTGATCCACTTGCAAAAAATCAGCGTTATACAAGAGTGTGCCTCACAATTTCAGCCAATAGCCCTTCTAGGGCGAAAATTTCAGTCCTGTGTGAAAATGAGAATACTTTATGTTTATTTATACAAAATTTTGACCTTTAATTAATTTTCTGGTCAAAATAACATCGACTTGGACAATTTACAAATAAATTCAAATTTGGAATAAATAAAATTAATTAGCATGTAAAATCATCCCTAAGGTTGACGTCATGCCCTTCTAGGGTGACCTTGGACCCCCAAGGTGGAACGTTGTGTTCCAGATGCAGAACGTTTGGCCTCCAAAGGCCCTGAATGATGCCCACACGTGCCAGCCAACTCACAACTGCCCTCAAAATGCAAACCCTTGCTCTGGATGACGTCCAAGGTCATGATGATGATGTCATGGGCTCTCAAAGTTCAACGTCCAGGTGGAAGAGCAAGATCCCCCTAGGTCTAGGTTTGCCAGGGTGTCTCCAAGGGCAATGTCCTTCTTTCTTCCTGGTGCAAATCTCTAATGTCTGCTTGCCCGTGGGTGGGGTTACAACATCCATCTGTGGGCTTTCACCCCCATGAAGTTCCGAGCTAATCATTCCCCCATGTGTAGCTATCCATCGGGCAAGGTCCTGCAACAACAACAAGTACGCCCTCCAGGGGTTGATAAGTCACAGGGATCATATGTAAATCACAACCAATAATTAAATTACCCAAACATGTGCATCAAACCCCCCTTTACCTAGACAAATGCTCAAAGACGTTATGCAAATTAACAAGTCAGGTTTGAAGAAGGTCTCAGGGTGTCCTATTGGGATAATCCTCCTTACGTTTTGGGTGTTTCCCAGGTGAGAACCAATCCAGGTCATTTAAGTGTATGAGGTAGCGTTGGGTAAGTATTTGGGCATGGGGTGCAGTGATAACATGGAAATGTAAATCTTACCTGTGGGTGCCTTTGTAGAGGGCGAGCTGCACCTTGTCATAGATGCCATTGTTTCCTAGCCCGTTCATTGCCTTTTGTTCTTAGCTTCATTGCTTTTGATCTTTTGTTTTTATGCTTCAAGGGAAGAGTTGAGGGACAGTGTCCTGGCTTGGTGATTAGTGGTGACAACGTTATCCACAAACATTTCACAGAGATGAGAAGGCTGGCTCGTGATGAGACTCCCTTTCTCTTGGCTATGCCACCAAGAGCCACTACCCTGGTTTGGTGACCAAATAGATGGTAGTGTCATACCGTTACATGCCCATGGTCATAATAAGTCGGCTCGTGATGAGACCTCCTATCCACCAACTAATACCTTGAGTGTTTATTTATCTTATGGGTTCCCTTTTCTTACCAAGAAGCTTTTTACTGCTTTCTCGAGAATCCCTGGGCGAAGCATCTCAAAGGTTTCATCTTTGGCTTTTAACTCTTGCCAACTACTTTTACCCTCTGGGCCTTTAGCCCCTTTTTCCCACAAGGCAAGGTACAACCATTCCTAGTGTGGCAAATCCCAATGCCCAAATAAAGTTAGGGGGAGATGAGAGGAATAAAGATGGAAAGTGGTAAGTATGGATGGAATGAACGATGACCTTTCATAAACCCACCCAGTGGCAACCCCTCCTAAAGGGAGATCAACTTACTAGGGCATCATGTCACCCTTCTAGGTATGAACAAGTTAAAGAGCATAATTTCCAAGCAAACCTTATGAAATGAAGGAGAATTCAATGCAACATATTCAAGTGCTTCAATAATCAAAGTGACACATACCATGATACTCAGACTCATTACCTCGTGGAGCAAGACTTACTACTACTTCAGGACCAGGCTGGTTGGATGGATACTGCTGCTGCTGTTAAATGCGCTGCACTGAAGAAAAGAGTGGCCCTTCAGGGCCATGCTCAAGTCATCCGACTCTCGACACTCCATGTCTAGGACCCGTGGGCCTCGAGACATGATCTTCTTAGTTATCCCTAGGGTTGGGGATAACAGGCTTGATGCACTATTTCTTGGGATTGGAGGTATGGCAGAGACCAGGCGAGATTTTCCTTGGACAAGCAAAATATATAGTTGAGATTTTTTTGCAGATTTGGTATGATGGACTACAAGTCATGGCTTCACCTATGGAGACAAATCTGAAGAAGTTGAATTATTCTACTTAAGATTCAGATTTGGTGGATCCCATTATGTACATGCAGTTGATTGGATCCCTTGATGTACCTGGTTAACACCAGGTCGAATATTTGCTTTGCAGTAAACATCTTGAGCTAGTTTATGGTAGAGCCGAGACACTACCATTGGGTTGCAACAAAGCATGTGTTGAGGTACCTGCATGGTACAGTTGGATATGGCCTCAGATATGTCTTAGGTGGTGAAGTGAAGTTGCAGGGATATACATATTTTGACTGGGCAGGGAGCCCATTGGACAAAAAGAGCACCTTGGGGTGCTACTTCAACTTAGGAACAAATGTGATATCCTGAATTAGTAGGAAGCAGACTTTTGTAGCACTCACTACAACAAAGCGAAGTATATTGCAACCAGTGTCACAAGTTGTTAAGCAGTATGGCTCCGAAAACTACTTGCAGGACTATTTGATCAACAACTAGAGATGCCCTTGATACTTTGTGATAACCAAAGCTGTGTCAAGGTTTCAAACAATCCAGTATTTCATGATAGGTCGAAGCATATTGAGATCAAATACCACTTCATCCGAGACATGGTACAGAAGGGAGCAGTGAAGCTCCAATACATATCCACAGATGAGCAGATTGCAGATATTCACACCATACCTTTGTCGAAGGCGAAGTTCGAATAGTTCAGGGACAAGCTAGGCATGATGCAAAATGTCTCCCTCGCTAAGAGGGAGTGTTTATGTTTTGGGCAACATCAAGCAAACATTCTCCTCAGATTGGCCATGCGACTTGGCTGAGGAGAATGACCTAGACACAGTCTTTATCCTTGATCATGTGACTTGACAAGGACCGACAAAGACTCGAGGCACATGCATCGGGCA
Source organism: Picea engelmannii (assembly GCA_009831015.1). Classification (NCBI taxonomy): domain Eukaryota; kingdom Viridiplantae; phylum Streptophyta; class Pinopsida; order Pinales; family Pinaceae; genus Picea; species Picea engelmannii. Next base: position 261,120 of record ML797945.1, on the reverse strand, counting down.
TACATTCTCCTTAAATGGCCATGTGACTTGGCTAAGGAGAAGGGCCTAGGGCATTGATGTTCGACATGTATTAGCATCAGGTAGACATTCTCCTCAGATGGCCATATGACTTGTCTAAGGAGAATGGCCGAGGTGTAGTCTCTATCCTTGATCATGTGACTTGACAAGGACTGACAGAGACTTGAGGTTCTATGTGGGAAATGAACACATCAACTAGGTGCATGCCAGAGAAGATTACATCAACCAGGCTCAAGGAATACCTTTCTAGAAAAGAAGTGTTGATGATTACA
>ML797945.1:231402-248342 GCA_009831015.1 Picea engelmannii | reverse complement strand
TCTTGAATTGATTCGTCTATAAGAAAGGTTGCTGGGTTTTCTCTCAAGGTTGGGTTTCCCAAGATAAATTCTTGTGTTCTTGTGTCTATTGTGCATGGCTAATATTTCTAGATCTTGTTATTTCTGCTGCATTGTAACAGTTAAGATTTTCAGTGTATAGTTATTCTATGATAACTGTGGCATGAAAGGAAATTCTGCATTGAAATTATAAAACAATAACTATTAGATCTGAGAATCAGAATATTCAACAGTGCCAATTACTTTCACCAAGATATTTCTATTTTTAGACACTTATATTTTTACAAGTGCTATTTGTGGACATGACTATTTTTAGAAGTTGGTATTTTTGGACAAGCTGTTGCTACTTTATAAGATGCTAATAATGAGATCTATTTTTAGAAAAGAAGGTTGCTAATTATGGAGGTTGCTATTTTTGAAAAAACATGCTGCTGATTTTGGAGTAGGTGCTTTTGCTATTTATTGAAAAATGACGCTCCTCTTTTTAGAAAAGTAGTTCTCCTCTTTTTAGAAAAGTATTGTGGCGATTTCGAAAATAACATGCTATTATTGGACGAGGGTTCATATTTTTAGAAAAGCAGTGCGTTGATACTTTTAGATTCTCATATTTTCAGAAAAAAATTTCATCTGTTTTTTCGAAATGAATATCAAGTTTGGAGCAGAGATAACTTTGTAGCAGATCTTCAAGGATAAAAAGGAGAGGATGGAAGCAACTCAAGCTATCAGTTGCTTATTGTCCTTCATCATGCATCCTCAAGCTTGTCTTCTTCTCTTCTTCTTGTCTAAATTCATAGTTTACATGGCTGCAGTTAAGCTTCTTTCATAGGTCAACAAGGTCTTGACTAGTGACCCTTTGGCCAAGTCCCCTCTGGTTCCTTGGGGTAGATTTGAACTGAAGTTGTATCGGGACTATGTACTTTGACACCTTTGATTAATGGAAAAAAGCTGGTCTGGTTTAAGAAGAATCTTAATTGTTGAGAGTTCATTCAAAATGTAATGGTCTCTTTGCTTGGTTGGTTCAAATTGTAGGGATTTTAATTAGCAAGATTTGATTCAAGATTGCCTTGCTGATTTTCTTCATTTCACCATTCTCCACTGCCCATCTGGACAGAAATGAGATTTAATAGCTAAATTTTATGACAATTTGTTTGGTGATTTTTGAAGATCAATTTGTAGAGTTGAATTTGAGTAGGGATACCCCTCTGGGGTTAGTGTGCACTAGTCCGAAGTGAAAGATCTGTTGTTGGTGACAAGGACAACAAATCTAAATGTTCTTGGACTCTCTTCAGATTGATTTTCTCTAGGGGTCATTTTGAATAATAACATTTATGATGCCATTGCTGGGGAATAAAGTCCAACTTCCTTTGAGTAGTTGCTTTGTGCTACAACACAGACTGGTGAGCTGCACGTGTTCTGAAGATTTCATTGTTTAACTTGCAACTCCATTGTTAATGGATGAAGATAGTTTGCATGTACAAGGTATTTTTAAATTGTTCTTGGTAAGAAATGTTTTGCCATTATTATTCATGCTATTCATATGGATGAGCGTGGTAAGATATCTAAGTTGTTGGATAGGATTCAAAAATCACTTTCATATTCAAGTGCTGTTTTCTACTGCAGAGCTTGCGGGCTTCCTCATAGAGAGGATGCATGAGGTGTATTTCTGCTGGTTGCTCACTTATTTAAAAGCTATGAAGAAAATTAAAACCACTGTGTGGATCTTTCTAAGCCTATCAATGAAAATGTTGACATTGAAGAGCAAGATGTGGGGAATGCACTCCTTGATTTTGACTCTTTGTTGAGGAATAGGAGGTTTATTAGGAAGTTTATGAACCTTGGGCCTACTTTTTCCATTTTTAGCATATGACCAAAAGCGTCACTTGTAAATATGTATGTATTTTATAGCTTTGGTCCTTGAGGCATTATGATAGACAAAAATTGTTCCACTGCTTGTCCCTTTGTTATGATTTATCTTATCTTCAAATGGAAGTAAACTTTAGACATGTTGTGCATTTGAAAGTTTTTTGCTTTGCTCAAGTGTTGAAAGGCTTTTTAAAAGGAACAGAGGTTTGTGAGAATTCTTTAACATTGACTTAGCCCTACATAAATACTTTCTGATGTGGCCTATTTTGTCTACAAGGGAGTGATTGTTACCCTGTTTGTCTCTAATTTGGGTTTCTGAGTTAGTGTTGTTAATTTGGCAAACTGGTCCTTGTTTTCAATAGTAGATACCTTCTGACATCTGTTTTGGATTGAAAGTAATTTCATTTTACAGTTTTTTTGAATTCAGTTATGCATCTCTTGTTCTACAGGCAAGGAGGTTGCTACTTGATCCGGCAATACATGAAGAGTTTACTCGTTTAAAGGTACAAGTATGTCTGTGAGACAAAAAATGTTTCAACAATAAATTCTCAGTTGTGCTTCATATTTCAAAATTTTTGTCTAACAAAGAATTGGTCCTAAAATGTAAGTGAAAAACAATATACTTGGCACAGTTGTTTATTCAGATTTGCCAGTATAAGTTTCTATTCAATTATGGACCGGGAGACTTGCCAGTAGTCTATTTCAACTTACACAACTGTTGTGCTTCAATGGAATATTTTTAAAAGGACATACATGCTTTATTTGATAGCTGTCTTGTCTTACAAATGCCTGAATCATGATTTTTTTTTTTTTTAAGAACTATTATTCTCAGTTCATGGTCTCTCTTGTCTCCTTTTTAGCCTTCCATTTTTTATTAGGATTGTAAGTCATAGAGTTTGTTCAGCCAGTGCCATTATCAGTTCTTCATTTGTGAGTCAATATCTTACTCACAGAATCTTCTTCACAAGTAAAAGCGTTTCCTATATTGATTGTCCAACAAGTCGTATTATCATTGGTGGAATTTGAAATGTTGTTATAGCCATATCAATTTTTTAATTGCATTTATGATTGGCTGATAGTGGTTTGATGTGTATTATGTTGTTGTGATATGAATGCAACATGATGTGGACACCAGCTTGTCTTTGTTTTCTTCTAATAGCATTTGTGTCTTGTGGCATTGTGATATGAATGCTGCAGCACAACATAGTCGCCTACTTCTCTTCATTATCTTCTGGTAACGGTTTTGTGTCTCATAGCTTGTTATGTGAGTGCACCATGACATGGACACCCACATTTTTCAGTCTTCTGATAGTAATCTGATGTTTCTACTGGTGCTGTAATGATAGTGCAGTGTGGCATTGGCATGCACCCTTCATTTTAATATATTATATATTCTTACCAAGAAGTTTGGCTCTAACAAAAGGCCCTATGAAGATGAGACCATAAGAGTATCAATTATGCTGTAGATGAGGGGAAGATCCAAATTCTCTCAGTTTCTACCTTACAATTCTTTTAATATGAAAAAGGTGTGGGCAAACTTGTTAGAATTTGAAAAATAAAGAAGACAGTGATATCTTTTTATTTCTGTTCTCTAAAACAAATGTAGATCAGCACATTAAAACAATGATTCAAACAAATTTAAATATAGATAGCAAGGTCTGAACATATGAAAATAAGTCTGAACATAATCTAAATTTCTGAGTGCAAAAATTAATCTTAGCTTACCTCTAGCTAATGAAGAATGTACCTGTTACATGTGGATGTAATCTTCTTTCATATGCTTAGATAATTAGCTCAAATGATCCTTGATAGAATCAACAATGATTCTCTTTGCCTTGACCAGACTCTTCTTGTACTTTTCCTTGGCCACATCTTCCTTTGGTTCTGGAACTTCTTCTCTGACGGAATCTTCTAGATCATTCTCTTCTAGAATGAGCATCACCCTATACTTACATGCTCGGAAGTTATCAACATCCTCAAGCTTCTCATCAAGCTTAGTGCTGGTAGTCATATTTCCCTAGGACGGAAATATAAAAAGAAAAATAAAAACTTTTCAAAGAAAGGTTTTGAACTTACAAGAGAATGTGCTATGCCATAGTGAACTGTTCCAACTTCAGTCTGCAACTGCCAGGTATCTTGATCTAGGGTTTATGAGGAAACCCTAATTTTTCAAAATGAGAATTTGGGAATTCTCATCCGAGGGAAAGGTGCACCCTCCTTAAGCGAATTCATTGATAGCTTTACTTTGACCAACGTCCTTCAGAAAGAGGGTGACGTCATCACCCAGGGTTTTATGCAAAAACCCTAATTTTCAAAAACTGCAAAAACTACAAAACTGGTCTAGGGGAAAGGTATGCTAGGGTTAGGAGAGTCTTCTATGAACTTGTTTTCCCCAGCGAGTCTTCTAGACTATGAAAATGGATTCTTTTAGGCCTGCTCTGAAACCATGTTAAATTTTGCTCAAGCAGTTAAGTGTATTCAATATTCTATAACTTTTAACAATTAGTACAATAACTGCATGCATTAAGATCACTGAAAGAAAGACATCCATAGTATACACAAGATTTATCCTGGGAAACCCTCTTGGGGTAAAAAACCCAACAAAACTTCTTCAATATAGATTCATCAACAAGTACACTGTCTCTCTCCAATAGAGATCTCACAAAACAGAAGATAACCAGAAGATAGACTTGAAACCCTAACTAGAATAGAGTAGCGCACCACTAGATCAAGATATGCCTCCAACAAATAACCAAAACCCTTCACCAAAACACCCTTTCTCTGTAGCTGCGTCTCCTCCTCAGACTTGCGCACTTTTCCTTGAGAGAGAGAACTTGTGTTGTTGTGTTCTCCAAATGAGGCGCCTAGCCTCTTATAAATACAAGTTGAGCCACCCTGAAATTAGGTTAGGGACGACTTGTACAAATGTCACTTTCTAATTTGCATTTTACTTTTACAAAGGCACAATAGGGCCGACTTTACAAATACAACATTATATTATTCTTTTAGGGTTTTGACTTGCTCTAATACAATTAAATACAATAAGAATATCTTTTGAAGCTACTCAAACTTCAACAATAGCTTCGTGTGGATGGCAGTTTTGATGAGATAAGGTCTTCATCAGGCCAGAGAGTTGCACATTATTGAAGTGCGACAGTGTATGAGGTATTTGACCTAGGAGGATGAGGACACTTGCAGAGATGAGTTGCGGAGGTCTAGAGTAGACTAGACTGAGTATCCTTCTGCAACTTGGGACTGTTTCAGATAGAGGACACAGGCTCATTTGCAGCGTGTGCGTATGTAGAAAATTAATGACAAAATCAGCATGCACAATTTCTGTCATACACTTAGCAACCTAGAGATAACTGTCAACTATGAACTCTGAGATGCATTAAACCCACATTCAGAAATTGTCATAAGCGGAAATACACATTGCTAATAGCGTAGGCACAGAGAGTTTTGTGACTTGGATGATGGACTTGAGCAGAAGTTCATTGGATGGTCGTAACTTGGGTAAGTGGGATGCTTGCCTTGGGAGGATTGTATGGTTCTTATACTGTTGGAGGCTTGGAGCCACTGGCACGTGACATGAGCACAAGATTTGTTTGATAGCTTCACAGTGTCTGACCCAGGTTTGTACATGGAGCTTGGTATGGAGACCAGGCATGTAGTACAGGGATTTGGGACAATGGCATTCTAGATGGACTCAGGGGATGTGTTGCAAGTGACAAATGTGCTATGGGTGCCTAGAGTGTGTTCTCAGCGTCAACGATTGAGGAGAAGGGCTATGCAATTTTGTTCTGGGATGGACATGTGTTTTTCATGCCCAGAGGATCTAGCTTAGACACAACAATGGGCTTGGAGTTAGAAAGAGAAACATGTATAGGCAGAAGGGCCAACCTATGCATGCTCATGACCAGTAGTAGCAAAGTGACAATGGACAGGGAGTAGGTAGCTCCAGAGGTTGTGTAGACTCATAGGGAGTTCGATTTTAGTGGGAGTCAACAAGCTCAGAGGGAGAGTCAATTGTTCAAAGGAAATCTATCTTCAGGTCGAGATGGGAGAGATGAGTCTTCCAAGATTGTCAGGAAGGTGTCATGGATTGAGATGGCCAGATAGGATGCTTAGAAGTAGGGGGCTTCTAGGAGTAGGGTGTCTTCCAGGAAGGGACCATGCCATACAACATGATTTTATTTGGTGACACAGGGAGCAACGAATCAGGTGGATTGGAGAGCAGATGTGGTAGTGGATCCAGTGCGGGAGACAGAGCCACTTCTAGTGTGGGAGACAGAGTTACTTCTAGGAGATATTGGAGTGGGTGAGAATACCTCCCTCGCTAAGAGGGAGTATTGATATTTTGTAGCTTCAGAAGGTATTTCCACTTAGGGATGGCATTTGATGGGCAAATTGCCTATCACGGGCCAATTTGCTCGTCAAATACGGTTAAACAATTCACATGACCATCAAATTTCTTTGTTGAAACAGGAAAAACAAGGATTATAGTCATCGAAACTGTCAAATTTGGTGGGCTTTCCCATTTTGAAATTCCAACACCGTTCCCACTAGTGGCCATGGTGTCAGGCATGTGGAAATCTTCGTTGGCACCATTGTACACTTTTGTTTCAGTGAAAATGCCCTTGGAATTGAGTTGGGGCTTCATGGGTTTGGTGATGGGCTTTCTGGGCTTGTGTTGGGGTTTCACACTCACAAAGAGGAATTATATATTCTAATTTAATGTTGAGTTTAGTGGAGGGCTCCTTAGAGTAAGCTAAGGGATTCTAAACTCACGTTAGACTCCTATAAAAGAATATGAGAGATTGTGACAATCTCATAGTGACATTGTGACATAATGGAGTTGGCATAAGTGAGTCTGCACTTGTGCCAAGGTGCTTGGTGAGTTTAGCAAGGGAATTTCTACAACTTTGGCAAATCTATCCTAGGGTTAGGGATTTTATATTTTTTGTTCTTGGTAGGGAAATCACATGTGTGAGATGAAGGTCGCACATGTGGAAGACAACCACATAAAGGAAAAAATCACACATGTGGTGCGGACTGTACAGAAGTATTTCTGTACATGTACGTAGGTTTCAGTGGAAATAGTTGCGTATGTACGCGGGTTTCAGTGGAGGCAATTGTGTATGTACGCGGGTCTTAGTGGATACAGTCGCGTATGTCCGAGGTTGTACGACAAGATTTTTTGGGCAGGAGTAGGTCCATATAGGCTGACATCAATGGATGACGCCAACATGCCGTATAGGTGGTCTGTAGCAGATTTGTAAGTTGGGAATTTCTCGAGATTTTGTTGAATTGGTTTTGCTGAGAGGACTAGTTTTTGTCCTCAGTCCTTGTGAGCAAGGACAGGAGCAGGCTGAGGGCTTTTAGGACTCAGATGCGGCCTAGGAACCTCACCTAAGGATAGTGGATAAGGCTGGAAGGACTCAGCCAAACTTGTACAAAGGTTGCAGAGGCAGAGGAGGGTTTGAGGTGGCAAGGGATGCCATAAGCCTCAGCCTCAGAACAATAGACTTGGACATGGAAACCAAGAGGGTTTCAATAGTGTCTTGTAAGTGTATTTGGTATTTTTCTTTATGTAAAATTGGGCCATTGTCCCTGTTATGGGAGCCCATTGTTATGGATTTAAGAACATGATTTTGGGCTTGAAATTTCTGTGTAATGTGTATGATCTAATTACTGTTGTATCTTCCGCTGTGCTAAGTAGTTAGGCATCTTAGTGTGTTTATGTTTACAGTTCAAATTGTGTAAAATTTGTGTATACTATTGAGAACATAGACCAGACCTGAGGTGTGTGTATACCGGTCTGGGTGCACTAAAAAATCTAACATAATAGTCCAAGCCATTGTATTATTAATGTTTAACTCCTTTGAATTATCAAAACAACTATTGAATGGATGTAGAGTGGTTGGTGGGAAATGTCATTTTACTAATTTATGACAGCATGGGCTGAGTACAACCACTTTTTGGGAATGTGAGAGTCAAAGCTTGCATGAAAGAAAAGGAAATTCAAGTGGGTATTGAGGACAAATTTTTTACAAGAGGATTTTGGGAAGCAAGAGGTGGGCTGGGTGTTCGGATAGAGGACCAGCCATGATGTGTATGAGAGCAGCCATGGCAGGGCTGAGTTTTATGCTGAAAATCAGGCTGTGTGCCTGTAGTGTATTTTTCTTTTGAGGAAATAGCTCAAGAGCCTTGAGAAGGCTGCTATGAGCACTCCATTGTTACAGTTGAGATCCCTGGAGTCCCTAGCTGTGAGATTTCTTGGCCAACCTTTTGTTGGACCCCTGGAGGGAAGTGGGATAGCCCGAGGGATTGCGTGACAGAGAAGGGGATCCTATTCCTTGGGTTGTGTAGCTTGAAGGGAAAGAGTGCCGACAGATTGGAATTGTTGTAGGACTTATAACCTGGGTTTTGGGCTGCTGTGTGTGGACATTGGACAGCCAAGAGGGCCATACCTCCTTGTGGATTCATAGCTCCAGCTTGGGGGTGGCTTTCTGTTTAGAGTAATGGAACAACAAGCCTACGGTTGGGAGGAACGTCCTCCATACACAACCAGTTGGTTCTGCCATTAAAGGATAAGACTTCTGTTATATTTTCTATGTTTATTTCTGTTGTGTAAATGTTTATTAAATGTTGTGTATGTTGAATGGTTGCATTCATGGATTTTAATATGCTGTTAGATGCATGAGCAATTATGGGCCTGCTGCCCTTGTTAAATTGTGGGCATTTTAATTGGTTTAGGAGGCTCGGTTCGTTACAATAAATATAATAATTAGGTTAATGCAAAGTCAAGGTTCACACACCCCTTCACCTCGTGACTAGTGCATATAGTATTTCCTCACAAGGCTCATTGTAACATCATCAATTCATATCAATCAAAACATTATTCAATATTTTAATATACATTTGCAGAAATACTCTGTCAATCTCAATAAGAAACAGGGACTGTTTATTCCAGCAACCTTCTTGTAACCTGTCTACTAGTTAGTGCCGTATTCAACCTGTACAGTGGGAGGCATTCAAAGAAAGGTTTAATAGCAGGGAGTGAGCTCTGGATACTAGCTTCATCCCTTTGCACATGACTCCCACTAGTGATTATTCAATCATCAACGGGCCTTAGGTGATTTTATAGTGATTTTTGGTGAGCATGAGGATTACATAGAAAATCTCAGTCTGTATATATCTGCTGTAGATATCTGCTATCTCAGACCTTATCGTACTTTCTTACCAGGCGTATGTCCAAACCAGCTATCACACATTCCAATGTATTATTATTGCCTTCAGATATTGATCACTCAAGGCATGCTTGTACTTGCCCCTTCTGTTATCTTGTATAAATACTTGTCCCTTGAATAGCTTACTCTGGTATATAGTTTCTGGCATTTTTCTAATAATGTCTTTGCAGTGCAATTGTACTGAAGAAACATCACAGTTTTCGTTGGGCTTATATTATACACTGGTTCCCCTCTTTCCTTTTAATCCTTTTTGATAATACACAAACATTGAAATAGCCCACTCTTCTTTTTTGCACTGGACCTAAGGTTCCTTTCAATTGGTATGTGTCATTCTGTGACTGTCTGAGGAGGCTCACCTGACATGGTTTTACCTGTTATGCTATTAAAGTGGAGTGAAGGAATTGTGGGAAAGTAACATAAGTCATATTAATATTAATATCCTTATTTGCCTTTTGTTATATATTGGCTAGAGTTGTTGCTTAGTTTTGTAATTGTAGATCTGCTTCATGTAATAATACTTGTTTCCTTAGCTTCATAGTTGGTCTGCTAAATGAAATATTAATTGTTTTTCTTAGGTTCGAAGTTGCAGGCATCCTTTCTAAAGTAAGTACTGTTGTTTGACATTTTTTTTGTCATCAGAATGCCGCCGAGGAGAAAGATAAGAAAATTAAGGAATTGGAAGAAAATCTTGCAGCAGTAAATTTCACTACTCAAAGTAAAATGGGAAAAATGCTGATGGCCAAATGTAGGACTCTGCAAGAGGAAAATGAGGAAATTGGTATGATGGCTTCTGAGGGAAAGGTTTGTATGAGAATAGAGATACCATATTTGATTCTTAATTTTTTTCTTCTGGCTAGAGATCTTAAGGTTTAATAGCAACTTTTGAAAGTGGCCTTTGCATTGTAGTTAGTTTATTTGAATATTTACTAGGATCGTCATTGTCATTATGGGAAATACCTTGTGTCTGCAGTGGTATACATTGCCTTAGGTCCACGGGTGATGGATGATGTCTCTGATTTAGTATTTTGGATAGAAAAGATCTGTTGTAGTAGAAAAAACCATGTAAGGGCAAAATATTAACAGAATGTGATTGCTCAGGGTAGTCTAGAAATCCTGACCTGGCTTGTTATAGATTTTTCATTTTTGTACTAGAAGTGTAGTGTTCTAAATTGGTAGGTAATCTTATCACTGTAACATTGCCCGCAAATAAGTTTACTTGTCTCCAGCATTATCTACTATCTATTGCAATGCTATTGTTTTTTCAGTGTTAAGTGGGGTCTGACAAGTGGGTGATAAAATGATTGTTAAATCTGGATTCTAGTTTGTGCAAGGGGGCAATTTCTTAAGGTCTGTTAAACAAATGAAGCATGAAGGTGATTGGACATAATCTCTTTGTGATTTCTATTGTACCAGGGTGTCTAGGGATGCCCGATACTTGTAATACATGGGAATCCCCTGTTACTGAACCATTTAGTAAAATATATTCAAGGATTTCTTCAATAGAGAGAATTGTAAACAGAGATAATGGATGCCAAGTCTTCTGTTTTTTTTCTAATGAAAAAACAATGCATATGTAAATGATTCCTGAAAGCTGTCTTTTTAAAATGAAACTTCACGGGTCAGGTTCTATCTGAAGGGATTGGAGATAGAATAGTGGTAAGCCCTTCTACATCTATGTGGCAGAGGATCTTAATGACTTTGTAAGATACATTAACTGAAGTTGTTCCATGCCTGAACAAAAGTTGGGGGGTGGAGGATCCTGAAGCACATTGGTTAAAGATGTGCCAATCTATTTGGAAATCTCAGTGTTATTTTAAGCACAAAATATTGAGGTGGCTTATCCTCCACCAAGGCTTGGCTGTCAAGAGTCAAGACCATGCTTCAAAATGCCGGTTTTAAAACTGCTGCATGCACTCTCTGTGATAGGGATGGAATGGTTCAGCCATGTCCTTTGGAGATGCCCATTTGCCAGGACATTTTGGGAATGGTTTCAGGGTGAATTCAACTATTATTTTACTGCCCCGCTTTCTTGGAAAGATCCTATCCTTTTGTACACTAGGATGATTAAGGACAGCTGCAACTCTTTATGTCACACAATTTGGTTCTCCACTATTGGCTTTTTGTGAAAGTACTGGTGTAAGACTTTTTTTTAATGTGGAATCATCCCTCTTAGCTTAGGGAATGCATAAAATGTTGAATCCCTTCCTATTTGGGCATAGATTCATATGCTAGCATTTCGATTTTCTGGTTTATTTAGGATGGGGATTTCATTGTATTCCTGTTGTTGGATCACTGTAACTGCCTTTGTTCCATGATGTAACACTTTGTTTCATGAAGTAATATATGAATCTATGATGCATTTCTCAAAAAATAGCAAAAGAGAAATGCATTGGAAGAGAAATTTTCACTGTGAGAGGACTCTGTAAAGTGCTAATGGACTATGTGCTGCAATATAACTCCTGTCGAGTGAATTAGCTTCTTTACTTTTTCATTGGTAAAGATGAGACAAATCCAACTGATATGATTCTATTATCACTATGATAATTTTGTCAGAATTATTGGAGGAAGTAAAAAATATGCAGCATGCACGTGAGAATGCAAACACAGTAGATTTTGAGAAAATAGTTTCGTTTTTGTTCTTTTATGATGTGTGCCATCTTAGTTATATTGTTTCCGAGGTACATGGAAGGATTCTGTATTGATTTCTTTTATAAAACTATAAAATATTTGGCATGGTATGCTGGATTAGGGTTCTCAAATGACATTTCTTCCTTGTTGATTGAATGTTGGAACTAACTTTCATTATATTACTCTGAGGGATTTTATTTAGAAAGTCTAGTTTCAGTGTAGCTAGCATTGAGTTCTGACACCAAATATCGCAGCAGAATTAACTTAAACTATTCAAAACACTGATTATTCTGCTACCAAACACATTTGTGCTAATTATAGTGTGTGCAAGTATTTGTGCACTCTTAAAACTGTGCTATGCACTGATTTTCTTAAGTACAGAAATGTTTTTCCAAGGAAAACCTCCCAGGGATACCAAAAGGACACTTCCCCACATTCGTGGATGGCATCACTAGTAAACCTATCAGCGTAGACTAGTGCACCTGACCTAGGGGATTCAAACCGAGCACATGTTAGCAACTTAGCATGAAACTAGCCAAATGCCCAACAACATTGGTAAAAACTAGTTGAGCTAACCCCTTAGGATTGCAGAAATTGAAGCACACGGGGGTGGGATATGATCCACTTATGTGTACACAGGTCACAACACTCTTGGTGCAACCACATGTTCGACCACTACCACAATATGACCCCATGGCCCTAGGAAAATCTCTCATAGGAATTGAACCTTGCCCATTGTTGAAAATCTCCTTGCTTTTCACCAATGGATTCAACCCCTCTTAGGGGCCACTTGCAGCTTGGAACTACACTTCGAGTGGCAGTTTACATGGAGTGACCTTGAGAGCGCATTCCGAGGCACTTTGGTGCACTCCATACCATTGTCAGGAGCGCGATGCTCCCTAGGATGCTTCTAGGCTTGCCCAAATGCTCTCATGGAAAAGGGAAAAAATGAGGTTTAAATTTTTTTTTTTCTTAGGGGTGGGACCTGTTACACCACAATTTCTCTGCAGTGTACCCTATATTTTTTCACGAGATGTGATCGCCCTAATGTGCCCAAAGTGGGATGATTTAATTGTACGTGGCCATGATGGGATGATTTTGATGTACAAGTGTTGGTTAAAGGTTACCTAGATCGTCTCAACTGGATGTGTTGATTTTTCAATGAGCAAGGTTAAGCATGAAGCTCATTCTATTTTTAGCATTTAACTTAACCATAATCAATAATGTTGCAACAACCAAGATCACAAGAAGAAACACCATGCACAAGAACACAAGAAGTATTCTGGGAAACCCTTCTCATCAAGGGAAGAAAACCGACCAAATCCTTTTCTATATTCTTCAAGAGAAAGACCTTCACCACCAAGAAAACCTAGCACACAAGAGGGTGCTTAAACCCTAGAAGACTAGCACCCAAGAGACGTGTGCACTTTTCCCAAGAAGGTGTACTTGCTGAAATTTCCAAACTCACACAAAAGATATGATTCCTCAATGGGGAATTTACCTTTACTTATACTAGATTGAACTTGTCAACATAAGTGTCTATTGACACAACAGGGCCGACCTCACTAGCTCACAATATAATTAATATTAACCAGATTAATTATCTTTTACATCAATTATTAATCACATTAAGGCAGGGCCGACCTGTACCCTTTACATTACAATTAGGGTTACAGGCAGGTCTGACTCTTGAACAATATTGCAAGGGATCTTATACACCCACTAGTGCTCATCCACTAGGGGCACATCCATAGGGATGTCCATATCTCTAGCTCATTGCATTACATAGAAGAACCACTTTTTCACTAGTGCTCAGCCACTAGGATCACGTTCACCTGTGCTTGTCCACATGCACACACACTCAACAAATCTTCTTTCCCACTGCATTACACAGGAGAGTCATCTGGAGTTTCTCATCAACTCTTCTTCTCAGAGGAGACTAATACATCATCTTCATTTCTGTTCTCATGACGATGCACCCAGGACTTTGGGATTTCACACATTCACCTTGTGCTCAGCCATAGGCACGTCCAAGTCTGCATATCTCCTTTCTCACTGCGTTACACAGGATAATCATCCGGAGTTCTTCTCAACTCTTTGTTAGGAGGAGGCCATCACTATGTTCCAGTTTTGTCTCAGATAGGAGCCACACACCCAAATCATGGGCTCTCTCTCTGGTCTGTGTCCTGGAGGATGTCTCACGCAACTGTAATCATCAACAGAGCTAGGGGGAAACCTTGTTGTTCCCTTGTTGAGCACCCAACACTTCCTCTTGGTTAAAGGGATAATGAACTTGGGGTAGTCACATAGCTTAGGATTGCTACAATTCACATATAATCCCCTTAAGTTCAAGAGAGACCTAAAATGTATTAAAATCAACCTACTCACATTGCAAAACATTCATTTTATATTTCCTTGCAATTTCATTTCAAGCAATTTATTTTCAAGCACTTTCATTCTTTCTCTTTCAACAAGTTATTTATATGTGAATATTTACATTGCCAAAGCATTCTTTATTCTTTCTTGCGAGTATTCTTTATTTCTTAGAGAATTATTGTTTTAAGTGTAAAGTTCTTATTCGATCTATTGGTGTTAGTGACCCATAGATAGAGTAAAGAAGGACTCTTTGCTCAAGGATATCTTAGCAAGGGGTCAAGAAGGAATTTCACCTAGAGATCTGTTCATTCCAAATGAGAAGAGAAGCATGCAGGGAAGCAACAGACAAATATTGTAACAAGGACAAATCTGGGCAGATCTAAGCTACAGAAGCTGCAGAAGGCAACAAGAGTTCGTTGTATTTTTTCTTTTCTCAGTGGACAGGAAAACATGACGGGAACACATGAGTTGTTCACTAGTTTGTTAGAGACGGACTTGTATCTGCATGTAGAGCTTGGCATCGATACCAAGAATGGTGTAGAGGGAATTGGGATAGTCAGGTTCCAGCTGGTGTCCGAAGTTTCCCTAGTAGTGGTAGATGTGTTGTATGTTCCAACTGGTGTCAGGAGGTTCTCTAGAAGTGATAGTGGATACACCATCTCTTTTGAGGATGGTTGGGTTCTTATTCGGCCAAAGGGATCTGACATAGACTCAACTCGAGTTCTTGGTGTCAAAGACGGAAAGTTATACAGGTTGTAGGGAAAGCTTGTTGGTGGATCCAAGCAGGAGGCTCTGAAGGGTGAGCAGAGTTCACAGACTTCCAATGTGAAGAGTCAACCTTTAGATGGGAAGAGGGAGTTAGCCCCTTCCAGTTCTGTCAGGAAATCCAGTTGGTATGAGATGACCTTGATGAATGCTCAGGAGTAAGTTGAGGCTCCTAAGAGCACATTGAGGGAGAGTAGGCCTTTGACGAAGTTTCCAAACTTTAGGGCACTGATATGTTATGTCATTGAGGAGGCATCAGTTCAGTAGTTACAACATGATGCCTTAGTACAAGATGATGTGTGCGACATTGTGCGAGGGTCAGAGGAAGAACCGGTTCTAGGTGGCTCTTTGAGAGGTACCATCCTTGCTATGAGGGAGTGTTGATGTTTGTAGCATCATACAAGTACTTCCACATTGGTTTTATGTCTAACATGTGGAATTCGTCCATAATACCTTTCAAGACTTAGGAAATTCACTTTATTAAAGTAATTATTAAAGTGAATGCCTTTTTATAATTAATGTGAGTTTAATTTAATTAAATGCCTAAGTTTTGGCATTAGTGAATTAAATTAAATCCTAGCCATTCATCTAAAGTGTTGGTGAGATCTAATCTTATCCATTGATCACTTTGAAGATCTAGGGTTTTAGATTTAGGGTAAACTAAACATTATAAAAGGCAACTAAGGTGAGAGGAGGAGACACACACATAGTGAGATAGTGAGATCTCATTGATTGGGTGGAGAAAGACTTTCATCCAAGTGTGCAGGGGAAGGGTCCGAGGAAAGGAGCAAGGGGCAACAAAGGAAGTAGCGGCCAGCAAGATCGAAGGACAGATCTTGAGGTGTTATAGGCTATTCTTGCTGTTTTGTATTTTTCCTTAGGTGGGCCATTATCCCAGGACGGGAGCCCAGATTTTACAATAATAAAATCAACAAGGTACTGGTTCTCCCTTGGGGGTTTTTCCATGGGTATTTTCCCAGAAAATGATGTGTGCAAATGTGTTTGGTTTCCTGTTTTGCTTCTGCTGATTTATTTTTGTAAATCGTTAAAACTCAGCCATGTTTTTTATTCAGTAAATCTGCGCAACAAGTTTATTACAGCAAGGCATTTGCTAGGAAATAAATTGCTGGGTGCTGGGTCTGAAATTTAACAGTCTGCCCGTGACCACTTCTTTCAAGGAGCAGCCAGTTGCCCCCCCTCCCTCTTGTGGAAGGCAAAGCCTCCTACGCCAGCCCTTGACGCTTTGCCAAATCCTAACCCAAGAAAATTGTTATTTGTTATCCCCTCAAACTCGTCACAATTTAAAACACTTTTAAACATAATGCAGAAAAAACGGTAGATGTTACGTGTGTGGACTGTTAGCAGATCTGTAGCAGCAATTTCTTTTGGTATAAATAAGTGTTTCTTTTCCTTTCCAATTACATGAACATAAATACCAAGAATAACATTACCCATTTTTTTGGAGAAAGGTGAGTTCAAATCCTCCTTGGAAGTTTATGTCCACAGTTTATCACATTTGCAGGGCTCTTCGTGCCATATTTAGCATAGAAATCTGAACCCTAAATCTATCCAACATCCAACAACTTCCCTGATGTTACATTTTTCCTTCCTGTTTTTCCTTTACTTCCAACACTTATATTGATTTAAAAAGTTCCAAACCCTTTGATTAGTTTATGCTTTTCTTGCTAAATTAATAGTAAGCCAATCATGTGCAGTTCTATAGACATCATTCATGTACACTTGGTTGTAAAATATATTTAAATTAAATAAAGTAGAAGTTGAATTTTGCATTTGCTATTGCAGAAAGGTTTTCTAATACATTTATTGTTTGCAGATACATGAGCTTGGGATGAAGCTTAATTTGCAAAAAAGTCAGAATCTTGATCTAAGGCGTGAAATTCAAGGTCTTACCACTTCCTACCTTAGGGATTGTCCATTTCTTTGTGCTAAATATCTGTTGTATTTTGGATGGAAATCCCTTTATACATAAACAATATATACTTAACAACATTAGTCATCCATTGCTTATATTTCTTCATA
>ML797945.1:159805-185239 GCA_009831015.1 Picea engelmannii | reverse complement strand
AACCTACTCTCCATTTCATCTTTAGAAAAGAAAGGCTACAAAGTTGCCTTTATAGATGGAGAAGTTCTTATGTGGGCTAAAGGAGAAACCATAAATGAAGCAATCATCATTGGAAGTGAAGAAAATGGCTTGTATAGACTAAAAGGTCACTCAGAAACTGCTATGGCCCACTCCATTGAAAACTTATGTGAACTTTGGCATAGAATATTAGCTCACATCAACTATAAGGCACTACCATACATATGTAAAGCGGTCACAGGTTTACCAGAACTTAAGGTCGACCATGAAGGCGTATGCAATGGATGTGCACAAGGGAAGAACATCAAGAACCCTTTTCCGAAGGGAGATAATAAAGCAGACAGAGTCCTAGAACTCATTCATTCAGATGTGTGTGGTCCAATGCCATCGGCCTCTATTAACAGGTATGTATACTATGTATCATTCATTGATGATTATTCTTGTAAGACCTGGGTGTATCTCTTGAAAGCTAAAGATGAAGTGTTCAACAAGTTCAAGGAACTCAAAGCCTTGATAGAGAATCTTTCTGAAAGAAAGATTAAGATACTTAGGTTAGATAATGGAGGAGAATACACCTCAAAAGAGTTCGTGAACTTCTACAGAGATGTTGGGATCAAGAGGGAACTCACTACTCCCTACAATCCCCAACAAAATGGTGTATCTGAACGAAACAACAAAACGATAATGGAAGTTGTGAAGATTATGATCCATGATCAAGATCTTTTCTATGTGCTTATGGACAAAAGCAACAATGACGACTGTTTATGTGCAAAACCGATTATCCCATAGTGCACTTGGGTTCAATACCCTGGAAGAGATGTTCACCGGAAAGAAGCCAGAGGTAAGCCATCTCAAAATATTTGGCTGCCCAATATTTATTCATATACTGAAAGAGAAGATAAGCAAGATGGAACCTTCAGGAAAGAAGAGAATATATGTGGGATACTGTGAGGTCTCCAAGGCCTTCAAAATTTATATACCTAGTCATCGCCACATTGAGATCAATAGGGATATGACCTTTGATGAAGATGCAACGCTCAAGAAATCAAGAAGATGCCAGCTTGAAGAAGTATATGAAGAGGAACCTGTAATCCCCAGAACTGCAGAGAGGGAGGTTCCTAGAGTCGCAAAACCAGTGAGGGAAGACGTAATTTCCCTTGATGAGGAAATTCTAGAAGATCATGATATAGTGGAATTTCAAGAACCACCTCAGATGAAAATCCTCCATAAATGAAAGCCAACTTGGGCCAGAGAGCTTATTCAAGATGGGGAGAAATATGGTGTTCCCCAAGGAACCACGAGACAAGTGAAAAGACCAAATCCATTTTCCAGTTATATGGCTTTGATGTGTGACCTCCTAGAAAAGGAGCCTACCAGCTTTGAAGAAGCCTTTCAGATGAAAGAATGGGAAGATGCCATGACAGAGGAATACCAATCCATAATCAAGAATGATGTATGGGAAGTAGTTCCCAGATCGAAGAGTAAAGATGTGGTATCCTCCAAATGGATCTTCAAAATAAAACATGCTGCTGACGGAAGTATTGAAAAATATAAAGCAAGATTCGTCGCTCGGGGATTTTCTCAAGGGGAATACATTGACTATGAAGAGACATTTGCTCTTGTAGCCAGATACACTTCAATCAGAACCATCATAGCTCTTGTAGCTAAGATGAACTAGAAGATGCACTAGATGGACGTAAATACAACTTTCCTAAATGGTGTCATCGAAGAGGAAGTGTATATAGAGCAACCTCAAGGATTGGATGTTGAATACAGGAAGTCTCATGTCTGTAAATTGAAGAAATCCTTATACGAATTGAAGCAAGCTCCCAGAGCTTGGTATGGCCGTATAGACAGTTTCTTGACGAGCTTAGGCTTTACCAAGAGTAAAGTAGATTCTAACCTCTACATCAAGGTTATGAATGATGAGCCAGTGATATTATTGCTATATGTGGATGACTTATTCTTAACTGGAGAAGAAAATCTCATCACCGAATGTAAGAAGAGACTTTCCTCAGAATTTGAAATGAAAGACCTTGGCCTAATGCATTATTTCTTAGGTCTTGAGGTATGGTAGAGTTCAGAGAGAATCTTCCTTAACCAAGGGAAGTATGCAGTTGAAATCCTGAAGAGATTCGACATGTTGGAATGAAAGACCATGCATACACCCATGGAAGCAAAACTAAAGCTGTTGGTTGACACTTCGTCAGAATCGATTGATACCACCTTGTACATACAGATTATTGGATCGCTGATGTACCCGATGAACACCTGACTAGACATTTGTTTTGTTGTGAACACCTTGAGTCAGTTTCTGGTAGAGCCCAGACATGTTCACCTTGTGGATGCAAAACATGTGATGAGGTACCTTAAGGGTACGTTAGATTGTGGTTTCAGTTATGATAGAGATCATGATTTCACATTGAGTGGATACACTGATTCAGATTGGGCAGGAAGCATTGCTGGCATGAAAAACACTTCTGGATGTTGTTTCAGTTTGGGATCAGCCATGATCTCATGGCAAAGTAGAAAGAAATCCAACATTTCTCTCAGCACAGCGGAAGCAGAATACATTGTTGCGTGCTCTGCTAGCCATGAAGCTATATGGCTTCGAAAGTTGTTGACCGATCTATTTGACCTAGAGATGGAAGAAACCTCGATCCTATGTGACAACCAAAGATGCATAAAGATGACATAGATTCCTGTATTTCATGATAAGTCGAAGCACATAGAGATCCGATATCATTACACCCATGACATGGTGCAGAGAGGAGCCATAAAGCTCTAGTGCATTAGCACGGATGAACAAGTTGCTGATGTGTTGACCAAGCCCCTATCTCGTGTAAAGTTTTATTACTTTCGAGATAAGCTTGGCATAGTCCGAAAGGACCTTTCTCGAAAGAGGGAGTAGTTTCTGTGATGAGATATTCCCTGCTTCCGACCTTATGGTTGTGACGTAAAGAAAGATGATGAGATGAGGCTAGCACTGTGCTTCCGGCTGGATAGCTGTGACGTAAAGCCAATCTAGCATTCTGCTTCTGACCTTATGGTTGTGACGTAAAGCAAGACGAGTATCTTGCTTCCATCTTTATTGCTGTGACGTAAAGCACGATTATGAGACGAGACTAGAACTGTGCTTCTGGCTTGATAGTTGTGACGTAAATCCATTCTAGTATGATGATGATGAACCAACCTCGTGCTGTGATGATGATGATGTATTAGTTTTATACTAATCCATATTGATGTATATGATGATTGCATTCCTTTGAGAATGAAGATGCCTGCCAATGAAGAAAACTTTCGATGACTTATAGATATGCCAGTCAGTGCTCCAAGATGATATTAATGATGCTGCCCTCCTGATGTCGCTGATGATGCAGACCTCTCTCTCGCCTGATGCTGTTGAAGAATACCCTTCTTGTTAAGGGGGAGTGTTGAAATAATGTAACTGCAAAGTGTATTTTTATTATTATCTGATATATTATTCATTGGATCAATCCCCATTGTGGATTGATCATGTCGGCTATTGTAATAGGACCAAATCTCCTTTTGCAGATTGGTCAAATGATAATTATAATAGGCAGAATAAGAAGTCAGCCCCAACAGATATTAAAGAGACCCCAGAATATATTAAAGGTGGTTATAACCACCCAGTTTGAGAAGTCAGCCCTGCCAGTGAAGAGACACTTCACACATGCCTGTCTAGTATAAATAAAGAGGCCAACGCCTCACTTAGACACACAACTCACTTTCTCATTTGAGAGACAAGTTTCAGAATTGTAGTTGGAGAAGAAAGAGAGAGAGTGGCACATATTTTGGAGAGGATCTTCTGTATTAGCTTGAGTTATCTCTTGGCATTGTATTGGCTATCTATAATAAGGAAGTTTTGCTAGGTTTTCTTCCCCTAGAGGGTTTCCCAGGATAAATACTGTGTCTCTTGTGATTGTGTATTTCTCAGTGATCTTGTCTTTATGTTGCTGTTATCTATTGAAATGCAAAGAACTATAATAATGGCATAAACATTAACAATACTTAGAAGTTTTCTTTGGGAAAAGAAGGGGAGGGGGACAACAAAAGGGCTCCCTTTGGTGGAATGGGATGTTTGCACATTACCAAGGGAGCAAGGGAAGTTGGGTGAATGTAAGAGCCCAACGAGTTGTTGTTTCTAAATAGGTAGTGCTTGTAGTGGAGGGGAATGTTCCTTGGCAATTTTTAGTTTCACATTGGGATTCACACGTTCATCAAATTCAAGGTATTAAGGTTCTTTTGAGCAACATGACATAAGTGGGAATTCTCAAGCCTTCATGATTTTAGGGCTTGTCCTGTTCAAGTGGGTATGGGTTGCTTGATAGGTTGGGTTTGGTTTTCTTACTTGATAGTTTGAGGGAAACCAAGATGCTTGAGATTTGACATTATTGGGTATTATATATACTCCAACCTGAAAATAACAGACAATATCGATCTTCTGATAAAACAAGCTAGTTTAATCTTGAAACAAAATACAACACATAACATTATCATATAAAGCTTATGAGTAACAACTTAGAAATTATTTCTAGTATTTGTTCTTATAAACCACATAGGTGTTAAGGACATTTACTTAACCAAGTAAATTGAATAAAAGCATACCTATAACATGACCCAACCATTTAACAATTATCAACACGAAAAAACTCCAATATTTATGGTGGGGAACAACCTGATGAATCAAGAGGAAACCCCACTATAAACTAAGAGTTGAGCGATGTCAAATAGAGGTTAAATAGTGGCGAGGCACAATAGGAATCATGTATAAAAAATGTATACTCTACTACTTTCATAAGCATCTATACTTATAGTCTAGGAGTTGTTTGACCTTCTATTGGTGTATTGAAAAGGCCAAAATTGATTTACATATTTACAATGTATGGTTAGTTTGATGTTTATGGGCATTGATTACTTAATCGGGGTTTGTGTTCACACCAAACTCTTTGACCCTAGATGTTTTTGGTAGCCTCTCGGCTATGTCAACATGTGGTCAAATTGGTGTGTTAGAATTGGTGCTAGAATTACAAACATTACTAATCTTTTGACCATGCAAGTTGACTTAGAAATGATTAAAATGAAATACATAATGTGAAATTCTCCCCAAAGTGGCAATCATTTCAGACTTGATCAACGGAGTTCCCAATTATATGACGCCATTAGCAAATAAATGATCTTCTAGGTTTTTAGGATCTTGGAGAAAAGAAAGTTTGGGGTGAGTCCCATATAATGACTCATATAAACCAAATCACCATTTTTTTGAGCCAACATCTCTAGAGGGGAAAAGACATGCAATAATAAATGTCTATGTTATTGAGCATTTTTGGAATGGGATGTATTGGGAAATTGTGAAGATGCTCATATGAATTTTTGGAAAAAAATATGCTTCAATTTGGTCTAAGGAGTGGGCTTACTTATTCTCCAGAGTATTTAGGTCCAATGAAAAGTTCAAATGGGAAAAAAACATCGAACAACAACTACAAAACCCAATGGTCCAAGTAAAATGTGACCCATAGAGCCACTTTTTGATGTACAACTATGTTTTTTGGTTGATTTTGACATTGTTGTTGCTAGTCAAGATCCTCAAGTTGCCGCAGAATGAGACACTACCCTTATTAATGCATGAGCATCTGGCAGTAAAATTGAGAATTGACCACATGGGTCAATAAACATTTATGAAGGGTTCCCTAAATTTTTTGTTTATTTGTAATAGTTAGAATGATATCTTTAGAAGGTATCAAATATTTTATGGTTTGAAAGGTGTGGGTGTTTTCCTATGTAATAGAACATAAATACTAAGTTAGGGGATTGATAGAAATCCTTAGAGGATTTTTAGGCATTTGTTAGAGTTCCCAGGAGATCTAGCTCTCGTTTTTATATAACGAAAGTGTGTGTGAGAGAGGTTAGATAGAGGGGAAGCAAAAAGTTTAGAAGGAGAATAGATGAAGGTTGGAAGATAGGGTGTGATAGAGAAATATGTAAAGTGATTTGTGTGTTGTATGTTTAAGGTCTGAGCGACCAAAAGAACCAGTGTAATTCTAATATGTTTTAATTGAGATCTCCAGTTTTGTGTGTTAATTTGTTTTTTTTTTAAAGAAACTACTTTTTTTAATAATAAAAGGCGCGGTCGAGACCGCTAAGGAGTTACAAAATATTGCAAACTTCGAGCCAATGTGGGGTCTCGAGTAGGAAACTATTACAGACTACTAATGACATTTTCAAATACTCAAATGGAATCTTCACAAAGAACAACCTTACTGAGTACACTCAGAAAAAAGACTTCGAGAATAAATGTGAAGAGACATTGCATCTAAATTAACTTGATGGGGAAGAGCTCATCTTTTTCCCTGAATTGTGGGCCTGACTTTGTGTTACCATTGGCTGTGGTGTTTCATGTACTTTATTCTTCTTTCCAACTACCGTCCAAACTTCGTCTGCAGATGTTGGACCATTTGTATTGTCTATGTTACCTGGGAGTTCTTGATTTGAATGTTCTTGATTTTCTTGATCCAAAACCTCATCAACATCAATCTGATCTACCAGACTTGACGATGGCTGAGGGGATTGTTGTATCCAAATCCCATTATTTGAATCCTGAAGGGAAGATGCCTCTTTCTTCGAATTTTCAGTGGAATTCTGGCACGAGTCTTGAGATAACGAAGGAGGCTTTTCATTGTCTTATGGAGACTCTTTGTGAGTTTTTGGAATTACTTGATGGTCGTCATTAGAACCATCCCACCAGGTGTATTTCCAGTGCTTTCTGAACTTTTTGTACCATTTTGGACACTGGGAAGCAAGATGACCTATTTCAAAACAAGATCTGCAACGTAAGGAGACTCTCTCAAAGTCAAGTTTCTGAGGCCAAGAGTAATTTTCACCAGTAAGAATAACTTCAGCTGGGAATCCTTTACTGAAATCCATTTCCACGCAAATGTGGGAAAGTGTAGAGGTGATGTGCCTCATAGTTTCATGACTTGCGAAATGGAACTTTCCTAAAGCTGAGACAATGGCCTCGAGAGGGGGAAGACCCCAAAAATGTAGGGGAAAATTAGGAATCCTCACCCAAACTGGGACTGAGGAGAGAATGTCAGTAGCTGGATTGAAAGAAGGAGACCAGGGTTTCATGAACAAACCTGAGTTTCCCTAAAACCACGACCCTGAGTTGAAGATCAAATCACGATCTTCCTGAAGGTCAAACTCGACAATGAAGAAAACTTTTTCACATGGGTGAATGAAAGATTCTTGTTGCATGATAGGAATCCAAGTAGTAGAGATCCAACTATTAAGATTGACTAACTTTGGCCAAAGACCATTGAAGAGACAAACCAAACTCATGGATCTATAATATTCCTCCTCTTCTTCAAGTTCTTGTCCCTTGGGAATGACAAGGGATGGGGCTTTCTGCACCAAAAAAGATGAAGACAGGGGAGAAAATCATAGAAAGAGGCACCAAATTGAAGAACAGAACCAGGCTTTAGCTTGGATATGGCAGAATCTACCCCACGAACCGGGACACTAGAAACATTGTTGGAAACCTCCTTCATTGTCGTCGGATGAAGTTGCGGCGAGGCCACCAAGGCCGACACGCGGAGGATGAGCGACCAAGGTTAAACCTTAGCCACCGCGGGCAAGCAACAGAGTGACTCCATTTTTTCCACCGTTTGTGTGTGTTAATTTGTTGGTATATGATTTTGACTTTATTAAGTAAATACCACATGCAATTAATTCCAACCAAGTTCTAAAACTTTGTTTAAAAATGTTTCCTGAGTATTTGTCTTCGCAAAAATAGACAATCACAATTTTTCGTAGTGGAATCACCCCTTAAAGATATGCGACACAACGATATTAATTCCATGCAGAGTCGTCTGCAAACTATTGGTATATATTGTTGAGTTCCACGCGTAGAGTGATTTGTGACATACCTCATCAATATTGTTTATTGATGCTTTTGCACAAAAATATATTAGCGTAGTGGTGTTTCCGCGCAAAGTTATCTATGATAGAGTGTAATTCAACGTAGTAGGAAAAGACAATTTGAGCACCTGTTGTGTTGATCCAAGGCCATATAAGCAAAGAAATTAGGCAAAGGTAGAGGAGGCAAAGAAATTAGATGTTACACATGTGGAGAGACTAGGCATATGTCATGGGACTATCTGGAAAATAAATCAATAGGTCAAAGAAATGCAAATGTTGCAGAAGCCAAGGAAGAGAATGTGAATACAGATACAAAAGAAGAAGTTCCCGAGATATGAGAATCATTTTTGATGAAGAGAGTTCTTCTCATGTCAAAGAAGGAAGCTACGAAACCAACCTAGAGGAAGAGTTTATTCAAAACTGTATGCAAGTCAAGAGGAAAGTGTTGTAAGGTTGTCATAGACAGTGGTAGCACAAAGAATTTGGTTTTCACTGAGATGGTAGAGAAGTTGGGATTGAAGAGGAAAACAAATCCCACTCCCTACAAAGTGTCTTGGTTGCAGAAAGGACATAAGGTTTTGGTGAATGAGCAGTGTAAGGTGGAAATTCAAATTGGGGGCTACAAGGATGAGATATTATGTGAAAATTCCTATGGTGTCTACCATGTTTTTTTGGGAAGGCTATAGTAGTATGACAAAAAATCCATTGATGATGGTAGGAAGAACCTCTATTCTCTTGAAAATGATGGGAACAAGTATGTATTGTTTCCCTTGTAGGATGAAGGAGTCCAAGAGGAAGTTGGTCCAAGTGTATTGCTGATAAGTGGAAAGGAATTGTTGCAAGAAGTTAAGAAGGAAGAAGATGTACATTTTTCCTTAATTGGTAAGCCAAAGGTAATACTCACTAGTGAAAATATGGATAATTTACTTGCAGAAGTTAAAGTTATGCTTGATGAATTTGTTGATATTATAGTGGATGACTTAACAAATGCTTTACCTCCTGTGAGGAGTATTAGCCATCATATTGACCTGATAGCTGTGTTATAAAGTAATGGATGTGCTTGTTTAACCATAGACAATATAACAATATTGTCACCCAACCATAGGCCGAAGACACCCTGAGCACCTTAACCTTGACATAGATGATTCCATAAGAAAACCAATAGCCAACCACGACTAATGCATAAAGATAACCAATACTGATCAGAAATTCCAACCATAAACAAGAGAAAGTTTGAGCCTAAACCAGGAATACAGATTGTAGCAGCTCCCGGCTGCAGTTGCTCCCCAGACTTGCACACTTGCCCAGTTTCTGCAGTGCACACCTCTTCCCAGCTGAAATTTCAAGCTATCTGGTACAAAATGAGGTCTGGCTACTTGTATTTATATTGTTTTCTTGAGGTTTCTGGGCCGACTTCTCATTCTGGATGCTAAATACTTAATATTAATTATTTCCTTGAGCCGACTTGTCTTCTAGGGTTAGGTTTAATGCTTTAGGGTTTCTTCTTGCTTCCCGTAATATTCTATTCTCGTCAGGGTTACACGTGGAGGTAAATACCTCCCGCAACTACCATAATATCAACACTTCCTCCTATCTAGGGAGGTATTGAAGGCAATGGTCTTGAGCACAAACATACCATTCAACCGATAACATCATCACAACCATACATTCTATCTCATGATTAGATCACGAGCACCATCATCACTATCAATGTTATCTGACAACATCAACTACATCATCTCTCGAAACCATACTCCATATGAGTAATCAATCATGATGTTGAAAATGTCACTCACTCCAAAGAGTGATAGAAGAACCATTCTTCTAATCCAGACATATGTCCTAGAAGAATAACTATTCCAACAGATCTTGGAAGCCACGCTATGGGCTACAAGGACTATTCTTTTAATACAGACATACGTCCTAGAAGAATAGATGTCCTGGACCATTTTCTGTCTGGAAAATGTCTGTCCATCAATACACTGACCATCCATCTAGTCGATAATCATTTTCAACACTACTGATAGTCTTCATGGAAATCAAAACAATGTCATTCAATAGAACACAACTGTGTCTATCCATAGTAGTACACAACTACAATATAGTGGTACACTACCATACCAAGTAGCACACTGCTACTTAATCAGTGACACATAGTCACAACCAGTGGAACACATCCACCATAGTAGCATACATCTACTATCCAGAGACATGCAGTCTCCATAGAAATCATATCATCTGATATCAACCTACATAAAAAGATAATATCATGATATAAACTGAGTCATCTGGGCCATTCTTCCACTCACATCTATGATATATTGAAGTGCATCTTCCCTCATAAAGTAAATAATTAGCCATGAGATATCTGGACTATTCGTCTCAAGCATAGAAGAATAAATGTCATGATTTCTGAGACTGGACCATTTACCTAACTGGGCCATTCCTCTGACACTAAACAAAGTGAAATCTGGAGAGAATGAGTCTGCCCTAGGGAATGCTTGTCCCTGATTGATGAACCTGGACCATTCAACTAACTGGGCCATTTCTCTGGCACTAAACAAATTGCAACCTGGAGAGAATGAGTCTGCCCTAGGGAATGACTGTCCGAACCATTTCCTAAGGAAATAACTGTCCTGCACCAACCTCCAAAATAGACCATTCTTCGAAACTGCTCACAACTATGAACTTCGAAAGAATGATTGCCCGGTGAGGCAAATCATTCTACTTGACCACTACCAAGAGTGACTGTCAAGTAGAAAGACTATCCTAGACCATTCCCCCACACTGGCCACAAGGGGAATTGATGTCTATGGTACATCAACAATCTATCGAACCATTTTTATTACGGAAATGACCATCCGATATGGACCATTTTCCAATCTGGAAAATGCCTGTCCGTCAGAAATCTCAAACCACTTTCCGAACTAGAAAGGAATTGCTAATCCTGGACCATTTTTCAAACTAAAAAATAACTGTCCATAAATCAATAACACATCAGTTCTCCCTCCCAACCTGGGAGTCATATCTTCTCTTTTCAATAGGGAAGTCGTCTGCATGAGCTCCAACTTGTTTCTTGAGTACGCAAACTTTTTCATCTTGGACAGAGGCTTTACCAAAATATCTGCTATCTTCTCATTTGTGGAGATATATTGAAGAACCACTTCTCTTTTCTGGACTTCATCACAAAGAATGTAATGCTTGATCTCAATGTACTTCGGTCTTTCTGGAACACTAGTTTTCTCTGAAGGCTTCATATAGCTCTATTCATTACAGTATATCATGGTTGGATTCAACTCTTTTGTTTCCTACTAGCTTATGACATCGTGGAAAGACTCAAACTGGAACATATCCAAGTGGTACTTCTTTTGTTATCATGAGAGTTTGTCATGGATTATCAATCCATCATCCTAGAATTCTCAGTAACCATTCTGATACAATATCTCTGTTATATAAATTTTTCACTACGCTCCTGTTGTGCATGAGAGGCTTTGCACCAAGTTGTTTGAATCCATACAAGATCTTTTTC
The DNA here is from genome assembly GCA_009831015.1 of Picea engelmannii. Lineage (NCBI taxonomy): Eukaryota > Viridiplantae > Streptophyta > Pinopsida > Pinales > Pinaceae > Picea > Picea engelmannii. The sequence goes on along the minus strand of ML797945.1, from coordinate 173,754 downwards.
CATCCATACAAGGGTCTCTTTCTGGTATACCTCAAAACCTTGAAGTTTCTCTTCATACGCTTCTTTGTTCAATTACTTTGTTGAGGAGAACAATCCTTACATTCATCTGATGTAAACTCCAACCCATGGATAATGTAGGAGATATAATGAAGTCTTCCATACACTGTTTTTCATCACAACTTCCATTTCTTCTTCTTGATTGCTTCTAGTGGGTTCAGACCAAGCTGGTAGTCTTGTGATTCTTGATATAATGACTAGTTGTTCAAGATTTTCTTTCTCTCTTGGAATCTTCATGTTCTTCCTCATGTTTTTCTTTAACTCTTGGGTCCATGGAGTTTTCCATAGATTCTATACCCTGAAGATTCCAACTTCTTCCTTTCATCATAGGATCATGGATGTGGATGGACAACCAGGGATACTTTAAGGCTTCTTTTCGAAGAAGACTTCTTCTAAAGTCAAACTGAACACGTGCTGCTATTTATGGCTGCTACCATCAATGGGAACATGGATAGATACTTCATAATCCTTGATGGATCATATTACTTAGGATTAGCTCCCTCATAATCCTTGCTTCATGCATGAATGCATGCTCTTCTTTTGGAATTATATAATCGTCTCCCTCCAACTAAGAGAGTCCACACTTCCGTCTGCATCCTCATTTCCTTCTGCAATGTGTCACAAGTCTTTTTCTAATTTTCTCTTGATTGCTGACTTCTTTGTGTTTTTACTTCTTTCAGGTTTCTTCAAGTTTGATTATGATTTCGGCTTATCTTGCAGTTGTTACTTATGTTAATATCTTCCACATGAATTGTTACCAAGGATTGTTGATGTACTTCATCTTTTCATGTGTATTTCTTGACTTGTAGTCATTGTGATAACAATCCTTATCTTGTTATTCTTCCATAGGTATTGTTTCTATTGGAACATCTTATCTTGTAAGAAATAGATATGAAAGATATGTACAGAAACTATGTAAACATGGTATGTACTAGAGTTATGAAGAATATTGTTACCTTATCTTAGAAGAAGTCGTTTGTTTTATCCTGCTTGGCCTTCTTTGAGGGTTCCCTTTCTTCGACAACTGATGCTTCGTGTGTTTCCTTCATTTTCTTTAACTCGGGACAATGATTCTTGTAGTGACCATATTTTCGATAGTTGAAGCATTGTATTTTTGACATATCTTTGTCTTGATTTGGTTTCTTCTTTGAGCCAAACTTATTTTTGTTCCTGAAATTCTTGAACCTTGATGTGAAGGCTTGATCATCTTATTTCTTTTGGGGTTTCTCTTTTGCACTAATCCTTGATTCTTCTTTTGTACAACAAGTCCAAAGTTCTTCAAATGTGGGATAATCCTTTCTTGTGTTCATGCTTGCGACAAATGCATCCCATGTCTTGGGAAGGCCATTGAGTACTATATTTACCAGTTCCTTCTCTGAAATGATTTCTTCAATAGCTTGTATTTGATCTCTTAACTGAGAGATTCTCACAAGGTATGATGTTATGCTGTCATCATCATTCATTTTCATGTCACAAAGCTCATTCTTCAGACTCATTACTTGTCTAATGTTTTTGACTAAAAAGAGGTTTGTTAGGGCATCGTACATTTTCTTAGATGAGTCAAGATGGGAGATGTAGGGTATCAAGTGGTATTTTATAGGGTCCACTATGATACTCATGACATTGATGTCATTGTATTTGAACTTCTTCATAACTGCTACGTTCTAAGGTTCCTTCTCTTTTCCTTCTTCGAACCGTGGTTCCACGATCTTTCCTTTCATGATGTCCAACACTTTATTCTTGGCAAGGATGAGGTCAATCCTTGTCGTCCACGCTCTAAAGTTAGAATCCCCTTCTAACATTTTTTCTGAATTCATAGAGTAAGTCATAACTTCTTTGACTCGTTCAACCTTTGAATTTGACGAAAAAATCAAACTTGACGTCTTGGCTTGCTGAGAATACCAGGAGGTGCGCTAGGCTAGGGTGCACTGGGCTATCCATAAATTAGGTCAATCTCTTTACTTAAGGTGCCTGAACAAGAGGGTTAGGGTTTCATTGCTGCAACAAAAATTGGCTGCAACTGCAACTAAAACAAAGAAAATACTCTCAATCTATATTCTAGCTGTTAGATTGTCTGAAGATAGGTTGGGCCCATAACCTATTAGAAAGTAATGGATGTGCTCATTTAAACATAGACAATATAACAATATTGTCACCCAACCATAGACCGAAGCAACCCCCGAGCACCTTAACCTTGACAGAGAATGATTCCGGAAGAAAACCAATAGCCAACCACGACTAATGCATAAAGATAACCAAGACTGATAAGAAATTCCAACCATAAACAATAGAAAGTCTGACCCTAAACCATGAATATAGATTCCAGCAACTGCCGGCTGCAACTGCTCCCGAGACTTGTGTACTTGCCCAGTTTCTGCAGTGCGCACCTCTTCCCAGCTGAAATTTCGAGTTGTCTGGTACAAAATGAGCTCTAACTACTTGTATTTATACTGTTTTCTTGAGGTGTCTGGGACGACTTCTCATTCTGGATGCTAAATACTTAATATTAATTATTTCCTTGAGCCGACTTGTCTTCTAGGGTTAAGTTTAATGATTTAGGGTTTCTTCTTACTTCCTGGAATATTCTATTCTCATCAGGGTTACACGTGGAGGTAAATAACTCCCACAACTACCATAATATCAACAACCTGGAGCAATGTTTCCTAATAAAGAAACCTACAGAATGACCCCACAAGAGAATGAATAAATTAAGAAACATGTGCAAGATCTTTTGGATAAAGGATTGCTAAAAAAAAGTTTGAGCCCATGTGTTGTACCTACAGTACTCAGTCCAAATAAGGATGGAGGATGGTGCATGTGTATTGATTCAAGAGCAATCAACAAGATTGCTATAAGGCACATATTTCTGTTGCCTCACATTAATGACTTGTTAGACTATTTACGTGGTGCTAAGTATTTCTCAAAGATTGCCCTAAAGAGTCACATATCACCAAATTAGGATAAGAGAAGGGGATGAATGGATAACTTCTTTCAAAACTAATAGTAGACTATATGAATGTTTGGTGATGCCTTTTGGGCTCACAAATGCTCCAAGTACATTTATAAGGTTGATGAATGAGGTTTTGAAATAATTTATTGGAAATTTTGTGATAGTACATTTAGATGATATCTTGTTGTATAGCCAGACAAGAAAGGAGCATCTAAGACATCTCATAATGGTTTTAAATACTCTGCAAAAAGAAAAATTGTTGATAAATTTGAAGAAATATAGTTTTATGAAGAATGAGCTGATATATTTGGGATTTGTGATGTATACGGATGGTTTGAAGATGGGCCCATAGAAGGTTCAATCAATAGTAGGTTGGCCTACTCCCAAAAATGTGTATGAGGTAAGAAGTTTCCATGGTTTAGCAAGCTTCTATAGGAAATTGATCAGAAATTCCAGTCAGTTATGTGCTCCAATTATTGAGACCATCAAAGAGAACAAACATCCATTTAAATGGACAGAGACAACTGAAATAAATTTCAAATTGTTAAAGAAGAAGATTATAGAACAACCTATGCTAGCTTTACTAGACTTTGATAAGTTTTTCCAAGTTGAGACTGATGCCAATGGGACTGCAATAGGAGCTATCCTGATCCATGAACAAAGACCAATTGGATATTTTAGTGAGAAGTTGAATGAGGCTAAACATAAATATTCATCTTATGATCAAGAGTTTTATGCAACTGTGCACACACTGAAGAAATGGAGACATTACCTCATTCCCAAAGAATTTATTTTGTATATTGACAATCATGCATTACAATTTATAAGTAGTCAACCAAAACTAAATCAATGGCATGCTAAGTGGGTTGAATTTTTGCATAATTGTACCTTTGTGATTAAACACACAAGTGGTAAGGCAAATAAAGTTGTTGAGGCATTGAGTATAATTAATTTAATTTTGCAGGAATTTCAAGTCAACACTTTAGGATTTGATGGTTTAAAAGAAATGTGTCAAGATGATGCAGGTTTCATAGATGCCTATGCAGCTTGTGAAAATTCAGTTGTAAACAATAGGAGTGAGTGGTTAGACTATATGCTACATGAGCGATTGTTGTTAAAGAAAAATAAGTTGTGCATACCCAAGTGTTCAATGAGGGAGAACTTGATCAAAGAGAAACACAATGGAGGAATTTCAATACATTTTGGCCAAGATAAAACTTTTGCTTAGGTAAATACTTTTTATTTTTGGCCTGGTATGCAAAATCAAGTGAAGAAATTTGTGGAAAAGTGAAAAATTTATCAGCATGCTAAAGGGAGAAGTCAGAATACAAGACTATATCATCCACTACCAATTCCAAGAAGGCCATGGGATGTAGTGAGTATGGGCGTTGTGTTGGGATTACCAAGGACACATATAGGTAATGATTCTATCTATGTTGTGGTAGATAGATTTTAAAAATTGGCGCATTTTATTGCTTGTACAAAAACTAATGATGTTACACATATTGCTAATATGTTCTGTAGAGAGGTGGTAAGATTCCATGGTTTACCCAAAAGTATAGTTTCAGACAAAGATACTAGATTTGTGGGACACTTTTGGAGAACCTTGTGGAAGAAGTTTGATAGTAATCCTCAGCCTATCACCCACAAATTGATGGGAAAACATAAGTGGTAAACAAAATCCTAAGAAATATTTTGACGAGATTTGTGAACGATGTTAAAATTTTGGTATGCTCGTTTAACCATAGACAATGTCAAATCATTTTCACCCAACCATAGGCATTCACTATGCCACCCCCGAGCACACTAACCTTTTCTTAGATAGAATGATTCTGACAAGTCCACACTAGAACCAATAGATAAACCCTAACTAGAAACACTACTGCTGCAACAACAACACAATACCAAGGGAACATACCTCTACTAATAGAAGCGCACCTTTACCAAGAGAAGCACACAAAGAGATACTAGAAAGACTGAGATTACACCACGACAACTGCTGCACTACGCTCTCCAAAATTGTGCCTCCTTCTACTGCAACTGCAGATGCAACTCCTCAAAATTGTGCCCTCCTTTTGTTGAGTGAGTGAGTGTACAAATGAGGAGCGCCTAGCCTCTATTTATACCAGTCTTTCAAGGTGTCTTTTCATGTGGGGCCGACCTCACTTTCTGGATCATTTTAATACTTTATTATTATTCTTTTTGGGTCGACTTCTCTTCTAGGATTTTCACATATATGTATAATGGTTCTCTTACTTCCAAAATATTATATTCTAAGTATAAAGTATATACTTGGAGGTTAATACCTCCTGTAACTAACAAAACATCAACACTCCCTCTTAGCTAGGGAGGTATTACCTAAGATGTTCTTCATATAATGGTCTCAAACACATCCATCCATATCACATGGCATCAACAAGACTCACTTGGTCTTACAGACTTGTCTACAGGTAGAATCACTATAGCCACATAAGTTATCTCATGATCAAACAAATCATGTGAGAAGTAGCATGGAAAAAAATGCCATCGCATGATCAAACATATCATGTAACAAGTAACACCATCATAGCCACACGCTCTGGAATATGCAGTTGAGCTATTTTACACATAATTTTTCTACTACCCAATCCAAACGGAGTCTGGGCAACTACAACTCGCCAGCTCACACAAAATATGACATCTAGTTCATAAATAACTAGTAACTCGTCAGCTCACACATAAATTGACATCTATTTCATAAAGAACTAGTAACTCGTCAACTCACACAGAATATGCCATCTAGTTCATAAATAAATAGTAACTCACCAGCTCACACAAAATTTGGCATCTAGTTCATAAAGAACTAGAAACTCGTCAGCTCACACAAAATATGACATCTAGTTCATAAAGAACTAGTAACATGCATACCAAAATATTTCACTGAGTAGGAATATCTCAACGTACTAGATTATTTCACTGGAGTAGCTATGCGTACCGGACTATTTCATTGGAGTAGAAGTATCTCATCCTACCATACGATTTCACTGGAATAGCTATGCGTACCAGACTATTTCATTGGAGTAGCAATATCTCACCGTACCAGACTATTTCACTAGAGTAGAAATATCTCAACGTACCAGACTATTTCACTGGAGTAGCTATGCATACCAGACTATTTAACTAGAGTAGCAATATAACAAACTATTTCATTAGAGTACCTACGTACCAAAATATTCCACTGGAGTAGCAAACCTACATACCAAACTATTTCATTGGAGTAATAGATGTCCAACACACTCGGTTGGCCCTCTAGCTTGTTGATTAAGGTTGGTTGTCATTGATGTCAACCCTTGAAGAAATCTCTGTAGCACAAAGGTTGGGTAATGGATCCAATATTTTTTGATGTAAATATGACTCGTTATTTTCTTGTCAAGGTTGATAATAAGCAGAAATGGATGAACTCCAAAGTGGTTCCCTTATGGTGAAATCCCTCATGGGAAGACACTTTCCAGATTGAGTTATTCTAGAAGTATGGTTAGAGAACCCATGCTTATTTGTGTAATAATGAGATGAATGCCAGTTAATTTTTTCATGAAACTATACTATATGGATATTTCTTGTCATGCCATTTCCGGTGGTATGTGGAACATCACATAACTCCTCACAGTTAGAGAGTTATGGCCATGAGAAGTTGGAGAACCCAAGTTTGGGTAATGGACCCAAGTTTGTTTGATGGATAATGGTATGAATTTGGATATATGTTTAGGTAATACTATTCTATATGGATATTACATGTCATTCCATTTCTGTTGGTATGTGGAATGCTACATAACTCCTCACGTTTTGAAAGTTATGGCCTTACGAAGTTTGAGGACCCTCATATGTCATCTAGAAGCCCCAAAAGGTCAAAGTAGTCAAAGTGGTTTAAGAGATTTTAAAAGGTAAATAATAAAGTGAAGTAATGGGTGTACTATAATTAAAATTGAATACAAAATAAATTAATTCAATAATAAATTTAATGGAGAAATTAGAAGTGGGTTAACCCTAAAATAAGGAAAGTGGACAAAGTGACCTAGAAGATGTTTTTAAGGAAGCTACTAGGAGTATAAATAAGAGGAAAGGATCTATAATTTAAGAGACACTTGGGAATATTGAATATCTATAGGTGTTTGAGGTAACCAACGGATATCTAAGCCAAATTTCTGAGGAAAGTGAAGAAAATAAGGCCGGAATTCAAGGAAGGATAAATTCTTTTGATGATGCTTTCTAAGGTATGTTTTTTTTCAGGCCATCTCACCATTTTCGCTATAATGTTTTTTCTAGAATGATTTAGACCGTGAAATTTCTATGACATTAAGGAAACATATCCAAGTATCTGTGGTAATTTTTTTATCTTGTGGGTCTTTGTATTTTTTGAGTTACACTCCGTGGAAAATAGGGTTTGTGGCTAGTCTTGAAACTAGTAAAAAACAAGTGTTTCGGGTAAAAACGTCATAACTTCTTCATAACAGATCCAAATTAAGTAAGATAATTTTTTTTGGTTAGAGTATAGTATTTAGTATTTTGTGTAATAATTTCAGATCAATTCAACAAATATTTCGTGCAGGGCACTCTCTATAAGGTCGCTCTCTAGAATAAGATATAATTCAACAAGGTGTGCCATTTTTTCCATAACTCCTTTTCTGAGAGGTTCCAAGTAGTGAAACCTGGAGGAATTGCATAAAACACACTGAAGAACATTTCATATCAATTTCAAATCTTTATTCATTACAGGTACAAAGTTATGATTATTTCAAGTTAGGGTTGTTGACTAATCCAAAACTAGTCTTGTGAGACTAAAGAAATGTTTGATGAAAATGCTAGTCTCTTGTTGTTAAAGTTAAGTAAGGTTTGCAGGTATGTGATCATATACACCAGGTCTATTATAGAGTTACAAATCATATTTGGATGATGAAATTGATGAGGGATTTTGGTTGAGGTACAATTTGGGTACATGGTTGAGACAAGTAGTTGATGAGTTGGCACATACATGAGGCGTATAGTTGATGATGTTGGTACATATTGATGAGTCATAGTTGATGAGTACTTGACACATGATTGATACATACTTGGTACATGGTTTGTTGCACTTGTTTATGGTTCAAGTTGATTACAGATTGTTTGGTATAGGTTGGTGCATCGTTGATGCACTTGTTTATGGTATATGTTGATTACAGGTTGAGGTACAGGTTGATGCATGGTTCATGTTTATTGGTACATGTTTACAACGACATATCTCATAGTGATAGTGTGACAATGGTTTCATCATTCTGCTTCTACTTCAGGGCGGTTGGATGTGGCAAGGACATGTGGTTGTAGCCACCTTTTGGTTGTAGCCAAAGAACATAGGGGGTTGTAGCCTCCTTCTGGTTGTAGCTAGAGAATTGGGGAGTTGGAGCTTCCCTCAGGTTGTAGCCTGAGAAACTAGGGGGTTGGAGCCTCCTTCCAGCTGCAGCTGGAAAACAAAGGAAGTTGGTGCTTCCAATGAATGTAATTCTTCAAGACATATAAGATAAAACATTCCGTGGTTTTCTCCCGATTTAGGTTTTCACGTAAAACACTGGTGTACTGTGTATGTGTGTGATTGTTTATTTCTTATTGCTTATTATTGGATAATAATTCTACATTGATATAACACCTAGATTATTTGGATAAAAATGATTATAATTACGCTATTACTGATTCACACCCCCTCTTAGTAATCCAACAATTGGTATTAGAACAAGTTCCTTCAAATACCAGTTTAACCACCGAAAGGTAGATCATGGAGAGTACCAACTCATATAAAAATGAAATACCACTCTTTGATCTACAAAAGTATGCTTTTTGGAGCATAAGGATGAAGACATATATACAAGCATAGGGGTTTGAAATTTGGCAATCAATTGTAGATGGATACACAGTACCAACAATTCCACCAACAAATGACAAAGCAGTGAAAATTGGCCAGAATAATTCCAAAGCTACAAATGCACTTTTGGATGGTCTCAGTGAAACAATATTCACCAAAGTTGTGCATTGTAAATCTACCAAAGAGATTTGGGATAAGCTTCAAAATATTTATGAAGGAGATACAAAAGTCAAAGCAACAAAACTTCAAACTTAGAAAGGTTAGTTCGAACAACTAAAAATGAAGGAAGATGAGAATATTGTAGTCTACTTCTTAAGAGTTGATGAAATAGTGAATGAAATCATAGGATTGGGAGAAGAAATTGAAGAATCTGTAATTGTTCAAAAGGTACTAAGATCTCTTCCTATGAGATTCAATCCTAAGATATCAACACTAGAAGAAAGATCAGATCTGAAATCAATAAGCGTGGATGAACTGCATGGACTCTTCACAACATATGAAATGAGAACTGAACAGGAAAATCCAGATGTAAAAGAAGTAGCCTTCAAAGCATCCAAAAGATCAAAGAAAAAGAAAAAGGAACAACAAGAATATAGCAACAACAATGACGTCTCAGAAGATGATGAAGAAGTGGCCAACTTCGTCAAAAGACTGAACAAGGGAACCAATGGTATGTATAGATGTAATCTTCCTTTAATTTGTTTTAATTGTGATGGTATTGGTCATTTTTCTAACAAATGTCCTCATAAGAAAAAAATAAATGATGAAGGTTACTCAAAAGGAAAACATACATATAAAGGCAAAAGAACTACAAATAAAGATTTCAAGAAAAGCTTATGCATCAAATAAGACATCTCATCATCAGTTGAAGATGAAATCAGTGACAGTGAGACAGGAAGAGTTCTATTCATGGCAAGAAAAGATTCTGATAAAGAAGACCCCGAAGAAGAATATGAAGAAGTCGAAGATGAAATTGAAGAGGCATAAGTTGACTATCGAGAAGAATTAATGTGTGCCATAGAAGTTATCAGAAGAGAAAAGAAGAAAAACAAGAAACTACAAGCATAACTAGACAAGAAAAATGACACTCGAGAACTAGAACAAATGATTACAAGATTGAAGGTTCAAATAGAAGAAGATAAAGAATTGAATAAGTACTCAAAGAACAACTAGAAGAAAATGACAAGATCATTGGAAACTTGGAAGAAGAGATTGTCACATTAAGAAAGGATATTCAAAAGAAAAATATGCAAAATAACTCAAAATTTCTGGATGACATTATCAACAGTAAAAAATATCATCTTGACAAGTCTGGACTTGGATACAATTAGACAGAAAAGGGATCAAGCTCCAAAACAAAAGAGCAAGAAGCAAATCCAAAAATCTATGCAGAAACAATCAAAGGGGATAGGAAGATGTACACGGAAGATTACAGGGACACTCCTCTACCGAGAAGATTCATATTTCAGAATCAACAACAGATAGACAAACCTCAAGAAGAAGAAGGATTCATAAGAGCACCTTCTTTCAGAATATCTTCAACTCCCAGGTATCAAACTATATTTTTTGGTTTATGTTATGCATGTAATAATTTTGGACATAAAACTGTGAATTACAGATCTAACAACATGAACAATAACAACTTTGAGATTCATACACAAAGGGGTTACTCAAGAAGACCTAGTGAAACACAAAGAATAAGTTACAATAGGTTTGAATCTTTGAGCACTGAAGTGGAATGATACAAATGTAACAATTTTGGACACATGGCCAAAAATTGCAGAATGACAGTCCGTCCTAAAGAACCTCAACATAATAACAACAGTCACAGACAAAAACCTCAGAAAATGACATGGATAAGAAAGCAAGATCAATATAGAAATGAAGAATGCACAGTCGCTCTACAAGCTAAGAAAAAGAAACACGGTTGGTATGTTGACAATGGGTGTTCAAAACACATGATAGGTGATAGAGACAAATTTCTTACATTGCGAAAGGAAAGAAATGGACCAGTGTCCTTCAGAAATGATAATTCAACCAAAATCATTGGAGAAGGCACAATCCGAATTGAGAACAAGAATAAAAAGGCACAAAATGTTCTACTGGTAGAATATATGAAACACAATCTTCTAAGTGTGATTCAAATGTGTGACCAAGGTCATAAAGTTACTTTCGATTCACAAAAGTGTGAGATAAGAAGAGAAGGTTCATGGAAATTGGTCGGTATAGCTGCAAGAACTTCAAGCAACATATATGTGTTAAGTGAAATTGGAAATGAAAAGCGTTGTCTAGGAAAGGAAGATGAAATTTGACTATGGCACAAAAGAATGGGTCACATGCATTTTGATAACCTTGTCAAAGTCAACAAAAGAGAAGCAGTCAGAGAAATGCCCCAGATCACGAAACCAACCAACACTTTATGCAAGCATTGTCAACAAGGAAAGAAAACAAAGACCATGTTCAAATCAAAGGAATATTCAACAACAAGACCACTGGAAATTGTGCATACTGATCTAGTTGGACCAACTACAACAAAGGGCTTAAAAGGCGAGAGACACTTTATGTTATTAGTTGATGATTATACAAGAATGACTGCAGTTTTCTTTCTCAAGAACAAGTTAGAAGCTTTTGAAAACTTCAATATCTACAAGGAAATGGTTGAAAATGAGATGGATTCAAGAATCAAATGTTTGAGATCTGATAATGGAGGATATTTCACTTCAAAGGAATTTATGGACAACTGCAACAATCATGGAATAAAAATGCAATTCTTCGTTGCTAGGACACCTCAACAGAATGGAGTTGTTGAAAGAAAGAACATGAACGTACAAGAAATGGCTTGAACAATGCTAATGGATTCTAAATTGACAGATATATTTTGGACACATGCAGTGCATACAACAGTTCACATTAAAAACATAGTAATGCTCAGAAACAACACTGATAAAACTCCCTACGAGCTATGGAAAGGAAGACCAACATATATATTGGTATGTAAAGGATATGCACAGATTGAAGGAATAAACTTTGAAGAGACATTTTCTCCAGTTGTTAGAATGAAAACAATCCGGTTGCTTTTAGCCTATGCATGATCTAAAAACTTTAAAGTATATCAAATGGATGTAAAATCAACTTTTCTGAATGGGGAACTTGAAGAAGAAGTCTAAATTGAACAACCAGAAGGATTTAAGTTGTCAGAGAATGCAAATTATGTGTGTAAATTAAAGAAGGCCTTGTATGGTCTAAAAAAGGCTCCTAGCACATGGTACTTTAGACTGGATAAGTATCTGTAGCAGGCAGGGTTTAGAAAAGGAATTGTAGACAACAACCTTTATATCAAGGTAAGTGAAGGTAATATTTTATTAATTGAAGTTTATGTTGATGATATTATTTTTGGTAGTGATGATGACAGGTTAAGCAAAAAATTTGCAAACTATATGCAGAATGAATTTGAAATTTCATTACTTGGAGAACTATCCTTCTTTCTGGGATTTCAGATACGTCAAAGCAACCAAGGAATCTTTATTTCTCAAATCAAGTATATCAAAGAAATTCTAAAGAGGTTCAGAATGGAAGATTGCAAACCAGTTACCACTCCCATGCAAACCAGTTGCAAGTTGAGAAAAGATGATGATTCAAAGTCTACATTTTAGAGGCAATACAGGTAAATGATTGGCAACCTACTATATGTGACAATATCCAGACCAGATGTAATGTAGGTAGTTGGACAAGTGGCACTATTTCAAGCAGCACCAAATGACTCACATGTGTTAGCAGTGAAGAGGATTTTCAGATATCTCAAAGGAACATAGGAGTTTGGATTATGGTATCCAAAAGGAAAGGATCTATCACTTATTGCCTACATAGATGCATCTTGGGCAGGTTGCATTGATGACTGATGAAGCACCAGTGGAGCAGCGTTATACTTGGGTGAGTGTTTAGTATCATGTCTAAGAAAGACACAATCATTAGTATCTTTATCTATAGTTGAGGCAGAGTATATTGCAGCAACATCATGTTGTACACAAGTTCTTTGGATGAAACAAACTCTGACAGATATACAGGTTGATTATGATGAGCCCATCTGAATCTATTGTGATAATACAAGTGCCATTAGTATCTCAAAGAACCCGATGATGCACTCCAAGATGAAGCATATTCCAATAAAGTATCACTTTCTACGAGAGAAGGTTGAAGAAACAAACATCAGAGTTGAGTATGTGGGCACAAAAGAACAAGTGGCAGACATCTTCACAAAACTACTTCCACAAGAATCCTTTGAATATCTTCACCAGAGACTTGGATTTATTTCTACTCCAAAATGATTTCTTTTTGAATGCTTATCTTATATGTCTTATATTTACACAAGGAAGCACCATAAGAGGACAGTTCATTCAGGGGGAGAAACCCCAGATGGAAAGATACCTTTTCCATTGATGACAAAGGGGGAGAGATTTATCATATGCAGAGGACAGAGGTAGAGGACAGAGGCATGGTTATAGGGGGATCATGAGTGATATGATTTCAGTATTGCGTCAGAGTGTTGCCATCAATGCCAAAGGGGGAGATTGTTGATTAAGGTTGGTTGTCATTGATGTCAACCTTTGAAGAAATCCCCGTAGAAAAAAGGTTGGGTAATGGACCCAAGATTGTTTGATGTAAAGATGACTCATTATTGTCTGGTCATGGTTGATAATAAGTAGAAATGAATGAACTCCAAAGTGTTCCCCTTATGGTGAAAGCCCTCACGGGAAGACGCTTTGTGGATTGAGTTATCCTAGAAGTATGGTTAGAGAACCCATGCTTATTTATGGAATAATGAGATGAACACCAATGAATTTTTCAGTGAAACTATCCTATATGGATAGTTCTTTTCATGCCATTTCCGGTGGTATGTGGAACGTCACATAACTCCTCATGGTTATAGAGTTATGGGCATGAGAAGTTGGAGAACCCAGGTTTGGGTAATGGACCCAAGTTTGTTTGATGGATAATGGTATTAGTTTTGATATATTTTCAAGTAATAATATTCTATATGGATAGTACATGTCATTCCATTTCTGGTGGTATGTG
>ML797945.1:96393-159150 GCA_009831015.1 Picea engelmannii | reverse complement strand
TGGTTTAAGAGATTTTAAAAGGTAAATAATAAAGTGAAGTGATGAGTGTACTATAATTCAAAGTGAATACAAAATAAATTAATTCAATAATAAATTTAATGGAGAAATTAGAAGTGGGTTAACCGTAAAATAAGGAAAGTGGGCAAAGTGACCTAGAAAATGTTTTTAAGGAAGCTACTTGGAGAGTATAAATAAGAGGCAAGGCTCTATCATTTAAGAAACACTTGAGCATATTGAATACCTATAGGTGTCTGAGGTAACCAAAGGATATCTAAGAAGAATTTCTGAGGAAAGTGAAAAAAATAAGGTTGGAATTCAAGGAAGGATAAATTCTTTTGATGATGCTTTCTAAGGTATGTTTTTTTTAGGTTATCTCACCATTTTCGCAATAACTTTTTTTCTAGAATGATTCAGATCGTGAAATTTCTATAACATTGAGGAAACATATCCAAGTATTTGTGGTAAAAAATTCAGGTTGTGGTTCATTGTGTTTTTTGAGTTACACTCCATGGAAAATAGGGTTTGTGGCCAGTCTTGAAACTAGTAAAAAACAAGTGTTTCGGGTAAAAACGTCATAACTTCTTCATAACAGATACAAATTTAGTAAGAAAAAATGTGTTGGTTAGATTACAATATTTAGTATGATGTGTAAAAATTTCATATCAATTCAACAAATATTCCGTGCGAGGCATTCTCTACAAGGTCTCTCTCTAGAATAAGCCAGAATTCAACAAGGTGTGCCATTTTTTCCATAACTCCTTTTCTGAGAGGTTCCAAGTAGTGAAACCTGGAGGAATTACATAAAACAAACTGAAGAACATTGTGTATCAGTTTCAGATATTTATTCATTACAGGTACAAAGTTATGATTATTTCAAGTTAGGGTTGTTGACTAATCCAAAACTAGTCTTGTGAGACTAAATAAATGTTTGATGAAATTGCTAGTCTCTTGTTGTTAAAGTTAAGGAAGGCTTGCAGGTATGTGATCATATACACCAAGTCTATTACAAAGTTACAAATCATATTTGGATGAGGAAATTGATGAGGGATTTTGGTTGAGGTACAAGTTGGATACATGGTTGAGACAAGTAGTTGATGAGTTGGCACATACATGAGGTGTATAGTTGATGATGTTGGTACATATTGATGAGTCATAGTTGATGAGTACTTGACACATGATTTGTACATACTTGGTACATGGTTGGTTTCAATTGTTTATGGTACAGGTTGATTACAGATTTTTTGGTACAGGTTGGTGCATGGTTGATGCACTTGTTTATGGTACAGGTTGATTAGAGGTTGAGGTACAGGTTGATGCATGGTTCAGGTTTATTGGTACATGTTTACAATGACATATCTCACAGTGATAGGGTGAAAATGGTTCCATCATTATACTTCTACTTCAAAGCATTTGGATGGGGCAAGGACAGGTGGTTGTAGCCGGAGAACATAGGGGGTTGTAGCCTCCTTCTAGTTGTAGCCAGAGAATTGGGGAGTTGGAGCTTCCCTCAGGTTGTAGCCTGAGAAACTAGGGGGTTGGAGCCTCCTTCCAGGTTTAGCTGGAAAACAAAGGAAGTTGGTGCTTCCAATGAATGTAATTCTTCAAGACATATAAGATAAAGCATTCCGTGGTTTTCTTCCAATTTGGTTTTCCACGTAAAACACTGGTGTACTGTGTATGTGTGCGATTGTTCATTTCTTATTTCTCATTATTGGATAATAATTCTACATTGATATAACACTTGGATTATTTGGAGAAAAAGGATTATAACTACGCTATTATTGATTAACCCCCCCTCTCAGTAATCCAACATAGATGTCCCGGAGGCATGCTCTCCCCAAAGGATCTGCGTGAAGCCCCCAACCACAAAAACTAGTTGGGCCTCCATAGCTAGGAAAACACACTCTCCCCGGAGGATCTTATCACAAGGGTACTGTTGATGCTTGAAAACACAATGTTGGATACTATGCTCGCAAATGATTTCCAAGATTTATCATTTAACTATATTAATAATATACTAGTAGGTGGGACTCCTTGTTTAACTTATGGCACTACGATCGGGAAGCGACACTTATATTTTTTTTGCCTATGTATTGTTTGCGACATAGTTTCAACAAGTTTTCATATGAGAAATATGGATAGTGGCAAGGGGTGGCGCACTTTGCAAATTGTTACATGGAAAGCTTGGATATTTGGTTATATTAATGGTTTTGAATGTTAATGGTTTGGTGGGATGGCTAGTGGGATCGGCTCGTACTAATACATGAATACATATTTGAAGGAGGAAGCGACATGCAATAAATTCACGCCACTCAAACTCGCTTCGAGCCCGCCATCCTATTTATTCTTGCATTTTTTCTCTGTTACTTACTGCTGCTCCACCTTGCCTGATCATGGAGGAAGTATACAACCTTGGTTTTTCTCCTTACATAATATTTTATAGGTATGGGGTTTTATTACTTTTCCATCCATGAAATTTGATCTGCCCTTAAATCAAAATGTTGGCTCTAGTTGCTCGTGGTCTGTGTAATTCTCAAGATGTCATGATGTTTTTTTGGAACTGTGTATTTATGGTTGCATCCTTGGTTTCATGTGGGGGTTGTTATGAGACTGTTGAAATTAAAAATGGTCGCGGTGTCTTTGCTGTGTGTAATTGTTCACAAAGATTTGCTGAGTCAAAGTTGTGGTTGATCCTGCCTTACCTATGGTTCTGTATTGTCCGTTTGGACTCCCTGTTGAAATGGGTTATATCATCCCTACCTCTGGGTATTGTGAATACCCCACCTATAGATTGACATTGCTGATCTCTGTGGTTAGTATACCCACACCATAATTTTGACCCTGTGAATGTTTAAGTGAAATATGATGAAGGACTAATACCTTCCGTGCCTTGTCCTGGCCAAAATCTCAGTTGTAAGCCTGCCTTATTATGACCTCAATGTCACTGTTGCGTGGTGAACCTTATGTAAATATGAGGACATTACTTACCCATATTTTGGTGGGATAACTATTCGTGCTATTTTTGGTTTGGGCACTGGTTTTAATTGGTCACTTGTTATGGAGTGATGAAGGAAGTGTTGGATTCACTTATTCTTTGGAAGTTACAGTCTGATTATACGAAGCTCGTGAAGTTGATAGCAATGTTGTGAATTATTTTTATATTATCCATGATCGATTATAATAATTAAAAGCACATGTGGAATGAGTTTTTTGTGCTATGCAATTGCCAAACCCTCTGTTTAAATTTCCCTCACTGTCTCTAGCACTTACTGTCATTGACATATCTCGAACCCTAAGCATTACAGTGAAAGTATTGCTTACTCTAGTTTGAGTTGATGATAGCATTTTCTTGCTCGATTACTTGGGCACAGGTTTAATTGGTCTCTTGCTTGGAAATTGTGGAAAGAGTCTATACTCACCTATTCATTGTAAATTACATTTTGTTGAAGCTTGTGTTCCCGATAACAAATGCTATTTATCTTGGTTAAATCGTCATGTTTTATTGTTAAAAAAACACTTGTGTTTGAAATGTCTGATGCTCGAATTGAGTAATACTATCCAGAATGAATTTAAAATAAGTTGCATTGAATGGTGGTTTGATTAAATGATGGATATGAGTTTTGTTTTGGGAGCACTGTACATGATCCTGTGGAATTTAAAAGGACCATTTTTGGGGTTGATGTTATGAATCGTGGCTCATCCACTCTAAGATTGTTGTTGTAGTGATTATGATGTTGTTCGTCATTTTTGTTATATAATGATAATATGGTTATAATGGTTACTGTGGTTAAATAATTCTGGTCATATCAAACAGTTTACTGTGTAAGACAATTCAGAGGCCAACAAAATTTTTTGTTAAAGAGGAAATCAATTTGGATTATTGTTTTGGAAACAAAACATTGTTTAAAATTTCAAAATTTTGGACAAAGATATATTTTGATTGCATCAGAAGTAGCATGTTTGATTTTTTTTTTCTCACTTGAACATTATCCATAAAGTTTCCCTATCATTCTACCATTTTTCGCTAATTACACTACCTCCACGATCCCAATTTCACTTATTGCATCCCTACTCTGTGATATAAATTTTAAAAGAGAAGTCTGTGTGGAAGCGAAAGAAAGATAACATAACAAAAGTTGAGGACTGATATTCTTTCTATTTTTATATATAGTTAATTTTTTGGTTAATTGTTGAACAATATTCGTATATTGATTCCCCCCATGATACCATTTTTTTTTTCTAATTACACTCCCTCCATATTTCCCATGAACCCTATCATTCCCTGTTCACATGACAATTAATGAATGATGTGTTATGGATGGATTTGCATGTATCTCGTGTCAATTTTGGAGCCAACTTTTGATTCATGTAATAAGAATGTCATGTATGGTTTATTAATAGCTTAATTACTAACAAATTGTTGCTATAGGATACAATTTTTCAGTAGAGACAGTAATGGTCGAAATAATAGAGGCAGAATAAATTGGAATCAAGGCCATAGGAGGCCTAAATTTTCTATCCATTTTGAAACTGACCTGCAATAATTGAACTCGCCGTTCCAATATGGGTTCTTTAATTGGGTTGGCCATGGGATAATGCACCCTCGAACAGAAATACCCCCTTTCCAACCTCCTCGGAATATTCCCGTCATTCCAGTTCCTCCACATGTTTCTTTGTAGCCCAAAGTCCCTACAAATGACTGTTGGAAAGAGATTGTCCACCAGCTTGTCTCTCATCATCGTGGTTGACCCACTATGTCATTGCCTTTACCACCACCTGTTAATATTAATGTACAAATTTTCCGTGTTGTTTCGCCAGTTCAGTCTTCACAAGCCAGTAAGAGTTTAAAAACTGATATTCCCCAACCTATGCAAGACAAAGGAAAATCAACTGCCTCCCCTTTTTCTCCCTCCACTTATTCCTCTAAATCTGTGTCTTTTCACCTTCATTTAAAGGATGAATTCTCCCATGTGGTTAGCGAGATACAACCTCAAGGGTTTAATCAACCACGGGCTACTGCAGAAAAGTCTAAGGGAAACATCAGTGAAAAAAAGAAAATTGCCTCACAAAGTGGAAAATATGGTTTTTAAATTATGTTTTATGTGATTCAGTTGATGAAGACAATGTTTAATGATTTTCAACATATTTTGGACAACAAGCCCCATTTTTGATATTTTGTGGATAATGTGGGTATATATTCCTTTTGGATATAATATAAATTATTGCTGATATTTAAATATCTAGTTTAAAATATATTCAAGGGAGTTACAAGGGTGGCACATGGTAAAACTGATTATCTTTTGTGTTATATTTCACGATTTAAAAGTGTTTAATGATTTTCAACATATTTTGGACAACAAGCCCTATTTTTGATATTTTGTGGATAATGTGGGTATACATTCTTTTTGGATATAATATAAATTATTGCTGATTAAATATCTAGTTTAAAAGATATTCAAGGGAGTTACAAGGGTGGCACATGGTAAAACTGATTATATCTTGTGTTATATTTCATGATTTAAAAAAAGAAATGACGGGAGTCACAAGGGGTCTTGCCTACTTAGTTATTATTAATTAAGACCCTTAACTATATTATTATTATTTATTTCTCCTAAATTAATTTTCCGTGTATTATTGTCTGTGTATTCTTGTCTATTTGTGAATTAATTTTCATGGCGGGTAAATGATATCTAGCTGAGTCAAAATGAAAGCAGTTTGATCCAAATTATTAATTTCAGTTTTACCTTACCATTGGAGTATTTTTGTATGGTGTTAATTGGATATCTATAAATCAAACTTTGGTCTATACCCTCGCAGGGGTTTTGTAAAGAGAAAAACACTTTGGGCATCTCATAATGAAATAAAATAAGATTTCTATTCTATCTCATACATGTGCTTTCGTGACATGGTTGTTAGAAAAACATAATCGTGGAGCAATAAACTAAAAAAAATGCGGAAATAAAACACAAAAGATACATGATACAATAGAGGCACATATATACGTGGTTCACTCAGTGTGGGTTACATCCACCAGAGAAATTTCCAGGTCCTTCCTTTATTATTATCCAAAAAATGAATGGATACAAACTACAACACACCTGCTGTAACTTCCTCTTATTTCTCTCACAATCTCCTCTCTTAGAATACAATATTCATGATGATACATAGCCACAATACATTTCCCTCATGAAATTGTACCTGAGATGTATATGCTTAGTATTCGAATGGAAGGATGAGTTCTTTGCAAGATGAATGACACTCTTACTATCACAATAAAACCTACTATTTTTCTGCTTCTTTTCCAATTCCTCCATAAACCTCTGTAACCAAATCATTTCTTTACTAGCCTTTGCAACAACAACATACTATGCTTCTATTGTTGAAAGTGCAACAACCTTTTGCAGTTTCAAAATCCAACTTATTGTTGTTCCACCTATAGTAAAACAATACCCTGTGGTGCTCATCCTGTTATCTTTATCATTTGCCATATATGAATAAACATATCCTTATAGAACAATGTCTGAACCTCCAAAACATAATGCATGAGTAGCAGTACCTTTCAAATACTTGAGAATCCACTTTACTGCCTCCCAATGTTCTTTACCTGGATTGTTCATATACCTTCCCACAACTCCCACTGCATGCACAATATATGGTCTTGTGCAAACCATCGCATACATTAAACTTCCAACTGTTGATGAATAAGGGACCCTGGACATGCATTATCTCCTCCTCTGTCTTGAGACACATTTCTTTACTTAATTTGAAATGGCTGGCCAAATGTGTACTATCTGGTTTTGCATTTTGCATTCTAAACCTCTCCAACACCTTCTCTATGTACTCACCCCGAGACAATGTCAATTTGCGATTTTTCCTGTCTCTTTATTCTCATACCAAGGATTTTCTTTACAACACTCAAATCCTTCATCGCAAATGAATTAGATAATTTCTTGTTGAGCACATTTATATCCTGCATATTAGACCCTGCAACAAGCATGTTATCTACATACAATAGCAAGATAATATAGCTTCCATTTTCTAGCCTTTTTAAAATAAACATAGTGATCATAATGACATATACTATAACCTTGTTCTGTCATAAACCTATCAAACTTCAAATACCACTGCCTTGGAGCTTTCTTTAGGCCATACAATCTCTTCTTCAACATGCATACCAAATTCTCCTTCCCTTTGATCTCATACCCCTGTGGCTGCTACATATAAATCTCTTCCTCCAAATCTCCATGGAGAAAAACTGTTTTTACATAATTGTCCAAGATGCAAATCTTCTACTGCCACAAGACTTAAAATAGTCCTAATTGAAGTCATTTTAACAAAAAGAGAAAATATTTCATCAAAATCTATACCTTTATTTTGTGCAAACCTCTTTACAACAAGTCTAGCCTTGTATCGCTTTTTGCCTCCATCTTATTTCTTCAATTTGTAAGCCCATTTATTCTACAATGCTCTTTTTCCTGCAGACAACTAAACCAAATCCCAAGTCTGGTTATTTACCAGGGAATCCATTTTCTCTTTCATACCTTGCTCCCACTTCTTTTTGGTGTCTACCTGCATTGCCTCTTCATAACATTCCGGTTCACTAGAATCAGTCAACAATAAATAATACAATGAAGGAGAGTATCGTTCAGGGGGTCTACTTAACCTGGTATATCTTCTAACAACACTTGCAGGAGTTTGAGGTACCTGTTTCTCTTGTTGTTGTACATTTTGATTTTCTGGTTCCTTTAGAATTTCTTTTTCAGTGATCTCATCAAGCACTGTGTATTTTGTTTTTTATTTTTCCTATTTCTTTCCCTGCAATTGATATTTGTACATGACCTTCTCATTGAATATGGCATCTCTACTCCTAATGATTTTGTGATTTTCATAATCCCATAAGAGATAACAAAAGTCATTAACATCATATCCAATAAAGGTACACTTCTTGGATTTTTCCTCAAGCTTTGTTCTATTTTCTTTATCAATATGGACAAATGATTCACAACCGAAAGTCTTCAAAAAAGAATAGTTTACCTTTTTTCCTGTCCATGCCTCCTATGGAATTCTACCATCCAAAGAGATTGAAGGTGCTCTGTTTATTAATTGAACAACTATATCTACAACATCTACCCAGAATTGTAAGGGCAAACCAACATGCAATCTCATACTCCTTGCGCTCTCCATGATTGTCTTGTTCATCCTTTATGACAGGCCATTGTTTTGTGGTGTTCTTGGAACTGTCTTCTCTCTATGAATCCCATGGTATGAATAGTAATAATCAAACTCCCTGCTTCAATATTCACCTCCATTGTATGATCTGAGACACTTCAACCTTTTTCCTGTCTCATTCTCAACCAAATATTTCCATTTCTTAAAAGTATAAAAAACATCAGATTTTTGTCGAATGTAATAAACCCAAGTTTTTCTAGTTGCATCATCAATATAAATAAAATAATAACAAGAGACACCAAGAGATGATACATGAGCTGGTCCCCATACATTTCTATTCACAAACTCTAACCTTTCACTCTTATTTTCTTTTCCAACTCTAAGAAATATGTATCTCTTCTATTTTCCATAAACAAAATGCTCACAAAAATACAAATCAATTTGTTTAAAATATGGCAACAAATTTATTTTGTGAAGTATCTGCATCCCCTTCTCACTCATGTGTCCAAGCCTATCATTCCATAGTGTTGTATCCACTCCTGTAGAAGCTAAAGAGATATAAGAGTTAGTATTACCAGTACATAAATACAATGTACCTACCTTCTCTCCTTTTGATATCACCAATGATCCTTTGGTGACCTTCCACACCTTATCTATAAATATGGATATACAACCTTCACTTGCCAACTGCCCTGTTGAAATTGGATTTTTCCTTAGATTTGGAACATGTCTTACCTCTTTCAACAACCATTGATTTCCATTGATTTTCTTTATTTTTACCTTTCCCATTCCAACAATTTTTCATGGTGCATCACCACCCAAATGAACCTGTCCAAAATCACCTTGAACATAATCTAGAAATTTTTTCCTATGGGGTGTGGCATGAAATGAATCCCCTAAATCTACTACTCAAGACACATAAATATTATCTACAGAAAGAATCAAAGCATATTGTAACACATTACCTGTTACATTTTCTTCCTGATTTTTCTTCTGCTGTCCATCTCTTTGTTTCTTAGGAGCTCTACAGTCTTTCTTCAAATGTCCTTTCTTTCCACAATTCCAACACTCCATCTTTCCAATTCTAGATTTGGATCTACCTTTCCTAGAATTCCCATGGTTTCCTAAGCCCTTTCCTCTATCCTTTTGTCTTCCCCTGTTCTCCATGTTCAATGCATTACTTGATGTCTCACCTGTGCTTTTTGTTCGCATTTCCTCACTAAGTATAACACCAACAACATCATAAAATTTTAAAGTGTTTGAACCAGAGACAGAGTTACTTACAACCATGATCAATCTGTTCCAACTTGTTGGTAATGAGCACAAGATTAGAAGAGCCCTAACTTCATCATCAAACTCCACTTTTACAGAACTTAGCTGATTAGTAACCGTCTTAAATTAATTTAAATGATATGAAACAGACCCATCTTCTGACATCTTCACATTAAATAATATCTTCATTAGAAATACCTTATTGGACACCGAGGGTTTTTCATACAGTTTAGTCAATGTGTCCATCAACTGTTGCCAAATATTTAACAGATAGCGAATGCTTGTCATTGATGGCAAGTACATCAATGAAGATGGCATGAGTACAGAAAGTAATAGATGGGAATTATGAGAAGATGCTGTAGAGAAGATTCGAGATTCGAATAAGATCATAAGAGATAGTGTAGAGGATTGTTGGCAGATCATCGATGGCAAGATCAGAGTAAGCGGAACAAAGTAAGCTCGGGAGGAGAAGCATTTCTGATCGTTGGATCCCATTCAAAATTCCCGAAAGAAGGAGGACCATCATATCTGTTAGTAGACAAGAAGAATGCACAAAAGAGGAGGACAGATCTCAGGCGTCAGATCTGAGCGTCAGATTCGATCATTGTTGGATCATGAAGGACCTACATGTTCATTAAAGTGCAAGGAGAAACGCGCTCACAAAATCCTGAAAGAAGGAGGACTGTCCATCTTCAGGCAGGACACACGGTGAAAGATCATCATGTCACTAACTGGAAAGTCAAATGAACAGGGTTCCCTAACCTCTTGAGATTGTGATATGTGAAATCGCGATTTCATCCCAGCCGCCAGATCAAGGTGTGTTCTGGATCGTTGATCTAAGCTCCATCTCGGAGCTTCACCTATCATGACTTGGAGAGGTAAGAAACATAACCATCGAAATCGTGATATGAGAAATCACGATTTAATCCCAGCTGTCAGATCAAGGTGTGGTCTAGACCATTGATCTAAGCTTCATTTCGGCGTTTCGCCTATCGCAACTTGGAGTGACAAGAACCTCCATCGAAGGAATCGTGAGATGTGAATTCATGATGAGATTTGGACCGTAGATTCATCGAGATCATGGACCGTTGATCTCAGCTCCATCTCAGGGTTTCAGGGATCGCGACTTGGAGAGTCGAGATGTCTCATCTCCAGACTCACGAAATACGAATTTGCGAAAAGCACTTTTTGCATAAGCGCTTGGTCATGGCCATGGTCATATAGAGGAAGGAGCTAGCATATAAAATCTCTGTATCGGAGCTTCGGAGATCGCGACATGAAGTGTCGAGACACTTGGCCACAGGAATGCCAAAATGCCGAAACCCAATTTAAAGGCAAGATTAATAAAGTTCATCCAACAGTGCAGATAAACTTGAATATGATCGGAGGGCTACTGTTCTCTCTCACAGTTAATTCATCAGTTATGAATAAGTTAGAAAAACTGATTCATGATTCCTGATCGGTTGGTGTTTCAGTTGCTTAGACGTTTTTCTTTTGCCGAAGAATATTCGAAGAGTAACAACTGTGGGTGGAGTGCATAAAAGAAAAAGAGATAGACAGTGCGTGGTTGATTGTTTTGGACGAAAAATGAATTAAATTGTAAGAAAGGGAAAATCACAGGAGGCGCAGTGTGAGATTGAGAATATGCGCAGTGTGAGATAAAAATCAAAGAAGAGTAACAGATGAGGAAAAGACTTGAAGTAGAGAACAATAAAATAACAAGTTGAAGCAGAGCAAAATGAGAGAACAAGTTGAAGCAGAACAGATTTGCAGAATAGACAAAGGAAGAGAAGAATTGCAGAACAGTTAGAAGAAGACCAGATTTACAGAACAAAGAAATATTGGTAAGAATTGATTTATCTGTGTAGTTGGTTGTTTAATTATTCATTTATAAACTAGGGTGGTTGGGAGGTGCTAGGGAGGACTGTTGTCCTCAGAGGTTCAAGTGGGAGCTTGAACACAGGGAGCTGTAGCTTCCATCTAGTTGCAGCCAGAGAAACCAGGGTGGCAGGGTGATGCAAATCTCTGTCAAAATTTCAATTATGTGAATAACCTCCCATCATGCCTGAAAGACAACAAGGAGTTTATAGGAATTAAACTCGATCAAAGGACAACAATGAATAGTGGTAGTGTTTTAACTCACAGTCATGCACTTCCTCAACCAATTGCTCCTACTGTACATTGTGAAGTGTGTTTACATTGGATAGGTCAGTATTACACAGACATCCCCATCCTTCAAGCAAAGATCTTATGACTCAAAATGACTCATTAACAAATGAAAACCATGAGCTTAAGATCAATGCACAAAGACAAGGAAAACGTTTGAAAAGGACTAGAAATATCATAATAAAAAATGTTGATAGTGTCAAGACTGTGATCAACTCTGAGATATTGTGATTCGAATTTGGTTATCAGTTGAATGGTAAGATTGGTTTTTATCTTAGTTGTGTTTTTATTGTTATTTTTCTAATTAATCTAAATTGATTTAGATTTTTGTTGTTAATAATAAGACTGGCTACAGAATCGAGAGATTATGTAGCCAAGTCAATTCTCATATAAAATTTGGAAATTGTTAGTTAAATAAATACCTAATTTGCTCATTTTGTTTTTCTTTCAGGATAAGATGTATCTTTTGCTGATCTCATAAGATGGAGCATTGTTGGACTTAGTTAACTAGCCATCTCTTTTGGCTTATTTTGTAAATCAAAACAAAACTTTCATAATTTTGAAGATCCAATTTGTTATTGAGTGGTTTTTTTAGACCCTCTATCTTTGTAACTTTTAGATCCTTTTGAGATCTGTCTATCTTAGAAGGTAGGATGTTTAGCTTACAAGAACTCTTTAAATACTACGTATTTTTGTAATCAAATCATCTTGTCTGAGAGCAAGAGATGGACGATTGATTCCAGAACTTAATGAAACAACATTTATGCATTTTGGCTTTAGCCTCTTGTTTATAACATTGTCATTTATGTTTTGCTAATGTTGCTACATAAATAGATTTGATATCCTTGGATTAAATTATCTGTGATGTGCAGGATTTTTATATTATAAATACCATTTATAATTTTCTTCTCAAAATATAAATGTTGTGATCATATTTTCAGTTAGAACGATAGGGTTTATCTTTCAATTTTAATTGAAAAATGAAATACATAGGTTACTTTCAAATTTATCTTACAATAATCATGTGCAATTATGAGATCACATGTTTATGTTTGTGTTTCCTCTTCTGTAATTGAAAACTAAGCTACCAATACATGTTCTAAAATTTATTTAGAAAAATCACAAGATTCCTTGCAGATTTCTCTCTTGGACAAGGCAGTTGGATGTTCTCCACTCATGAAGATGCTTGGATACACATCACTAACTCACTAATAGGTTATCTCATTTGTATTTTTTTGTCATTTACTTATCACTGAAACTAGAATGTAATGGTTCAACTTTTGACTATCCACACATTTATGTTTCATTGCATTTTTTCCATATTAGTTTAGATTTATAAAAGAAAAAAATATATTTTTATGTGCTTTCTTTATCTGCTACCTAGAAGCAATCATTTTTCACATTTTTTTTCATAAGTTTTGATTAAAACTTGCAGTTTGTAAATCATGTACATAAGTAAGATTTGTATATCTTTTGCTTGAATATATCTACAATAGTTACATTATACATATGTACATATATATATAGTGTTTAGTAATTAGATAGTTATTTCTTTCTTTTATCTATTTCTTTTAGGACTTTTATATTGGCTAATAGAGCCATTAAACCTGTCGGAATGAGTTACACCAAACGTCTTGGGTTATTTAGACAACCCCGGACCAAACTCATTCTTCTAGTTGATAGACGGTCAATTTCGCCCGTCAACATATTTCTAGGTAAAAAACCCTAAATATTTATTGTTTGAGATTATTAAATAAAATGGTTCTTCAATAACCTGAGTACAATCTTTATACGCAGCAAAAGACAAGATTGAAGGAGGACTTCAACATCAGGATTAAATTGTGATCAACATCACACACAATCTTCTTAGCAATATATAAATACATCGATATATTCTTCATAGGATAGAATGATTTGATCATATCAAATAATTTTAATAGAGTACGACAATCAATATCAAAAGAGAATTTTATAGGTCAACCTCAAATACTTTATATTTTGAAAATAGGGTTACAAACCACAGTCAAGATCAACCCTGAAGAAATTCTTTGTGGAGTTTTATTTAGAAAGATGTTCTTCATTACAAAAATATTTGAAAACCATATAGGTGGTTGCAAATACTCCATGATAATCTAATAAAATATCATAGAATAAAATAAGAAGAACACTCAACAACTTAGCCTTGTTCCCAACTCTGAGACTCAAGCATAAAACTATGAGAAGTGGTGTAGAAGAATATATAAAACAAAAAAAATGGAGAAGATGGAGATTTCTTTCTTTTGATTAGAATATTGATTGTGTATCCATGTTTGTACCTTCTTCTTCCTCTGATATTCTTCCCTACCCCTCTTACAATACTGATTATTGGACCTTTGATGGAGACTCTCTTCTCTTTTTAAGGAGATATTTTCTAACTACTTGAGTAGTTAGGGTTTTCTTCCTTTATTGAAATTCCCATACAAGTTTTTTCTTGAAATATTCCATTTAATTAGTGACTCATTTAAATTATATCATCAATATATACATATCTAAAATGGGTCCCCTTCCCTTTTTAATAATATTTTTTTTAAATAAACTTTTATTTGCACAATTTAATTAATTTCCCATTAAAATAGGACGATTGTAATTTAATTTTATGGAAGTGAAGAAAAAATATTTAACCATGTAAACCACTTCTTATGTTCTCTTCATCATCTCATATTTCCAACGATACAAAACTTTCCCAAATTCATCGCTCAGATCTCAAGATATGAGCTCGTAAAGTTGAGTTGTCATGCAAGCCCATTAAAATTGCATCTGACTGATATTTTAATTTCTAAGACAAATGTGTCAAATTTAAACATTTGAGATCTATACTAACATATTATATGTCGAAATAAATTTCCAACGGTATAAAGTTTGCGTGATTCTGACACCTGAAGCTCAAGTTATGGCCTCTGCAAGATCAATGCTCAGCCACCGTATATCAAAATTGATGGGAAAATCTTAGCCCTTGGATTGATTTTTGTGCTTCCCTTCATAAAATTCGAATTTTTGGTTTAAAATTATATTCCAAATGAATTGGGATATTATATTCTTCATAATATATAATACTAAGTGCTTGATACACTTACAAAGAAACATGAGAAGAGAAGAAATTATGGAGCTTGGAGGATTCGACCCTTGGAAAATTATCGAATAAAGAATTAATTTTTGGAATCCTGTCATCATCCATATCATGCCACATCATCAATGTGTCACACCCACATGTCATCATCGAAATGTTCCACCTCATCTCCATGTGTCATTGCACAATTTTCTACCATATGTCTCGATCCTCAACTTACCATGTGTCATATTCTCATTCGTTGGTTTTCATGCCTTGAAATAGATTTGAGAATTTGGCTACTTATGGGAGATGGGACAAGAGGGGATGAGGGATAATTGTGGGAAATGGAAGTTGAGGGGATAGTTTGTAGGTTGCGGGGATAGACTAGAGAGTATTTGAATATAAAACATTTCATGAACCTACCAACTTGCGGTTATGGACGATCAAATATATGTTAAGTGTAGAAAGGCGGTTGATCGAACTTGCATGTAGAAGGAATAAAAATATTAAGGGCTTGGCACCCGCAACAAATATGATGGTCAAAATTTAGATCATAGAACTATGGGTGAAAAATGTATATCACAGAACATGGGATATGAAATCTTGAAACAGCCAACCCGGGAACTCGTGCCTGCAGAAACAACTAAGTATAGAATAATGTTGTGGTTGGTTAGACTCAAGATATGGGAGCATGGATGGAGATGAGGATCTGCAAGTCTGTGAACCTACGAACCCGTGGTTTTCGAAAAAACACTAAGTATAGTAACTAGAATGGGAGTGTAATATTCCAAATATAAAATAGTATGCAGAACATGAATAATTAGCTAGAAATGGAAAATAAACAACGATATAACCAGAACAACACCACAATAATACCAAAATAATACCAGAATAACACTAGAAAGAGCACTTTGATTACTGAGAGAAATGTTCACTTGCCTATTCGAGGGGGAAACCTCCAACAGAGCATAGATCTATTACAATAATATCCAAGACAAAACTTCTCATACCCTTGACTCCTATTTATACTAAATATATCTATCAAAAGATTAATCTAGAGGAAGATCCTTCTAGAAGCAGAAGCTTCTATTAGGTATTCTTACATTGGACTTATTCTTCCTTATTGCTAGGACTTATTAATATTTACCTTTATTACATGGAAATATATTATTCTACCTATGCGAGGGTTTAGGTCCCTAACATTTCCTCCCCCTTAAAAACATCATTGTCCTCAAGGCTTGAGATGCAGAAATTGCTGCAGAATGGTTGCTGGTTCCCAAGTGGAATATGCTGGAGTTGTATATTTTCGCTAGACTAACACTTCCTTGATGGTTCACTGACGTAGACAACGCTCAAATTGGTCCAAAACCACTTGTGGGTATATCCAAATGGAGCCTTCTTTATCCAACTTGAGAAGGTTAGTTTAAGTTTGACAGTTAGTTCCAATCACCTTCTTTAAGAAGGAAACATGAAAAACAGGATGGAGCTTAGAATGACTGGGAAAAGCTAACTGATAAGCCACCTGTCCCACACACTTGAGAACGGTATAAGGACCATAAAATTTGGGAGCCATTTTATGACAATGGTCAGACTTGAGGGAATTTTTCTTGTAATGTTGTAGTCAAAGAAACACCCGATCCCCTTTTAAAAATTGACGTTCAGAGTGACCTTGATCTGATTATTGCTTCATACGATTCTGGGCCATGACCAAATTCTCTTCGAGGGCATGGAGAATATCCTCTCAAACTGTAAGCATTTGTTCAACCACTTGGACCTTCGAGACACCTGGAAAATATGAGAGAACTGAAGGTGCCTTTTGTCCATATATCTCTTTAAAATGAGTCATGGAGGTAGTTGTATGGTAAGAAGTGTTGTACCACCATTCAACTAGTGGTAACGATTGAACCCACTGATTTTTCCTCTCCAATGAAAAAAACCTCAAATATGTTTCCAAACACTTGTTGACAACTTTAGTTTGACCATAATTCTAGGGATGATAAGTTGTCCTGAGATGCAATTGGGTGCCTTGTAGCTTGAGAAGTTCTTGCCAAAAATTGCTAGTGAAAGTTGGGTCGTGATAAAAAACAATAGAATGAGGCATTCCATGAAGATTGAAGACCTAATCCATGAATATTTGAGCCACAATGGATGTTGTAAATGGGTGTTGAATAGCACATAAATGCACATACTTGGAAAAAATATCAACTACCACCATGATGATTGATTTATTTCCTGATTTAGGTAAGGCTACAATAAAATACATAGAGATATCCCACCAAATAACAGGTTGTAGTGTGCCAGGAGATTTGATTGTTTCTCTCTTGTTGCATTGATACACATCAAACTCAATAAAAAAATTGTGAATGTCATGTTTCATACCGTCCCAGAAAAAAGAACATTTGACGTGGTCATAGGTTTTGGTAAACTCGGAGTGCCCAGCGGTGGGTGTAGCATGAAACTCAGAAAGTACCATGGATTTAAGTTTTGATTGTTTACTTAAATACAAACGACATTTGTATTGAAGCTCATCATTGATTCAAGAGTACCCTAGGGAAACTGGAGAATTGGCCTGCAATTATTGTATTAGATGCAAACTTTTAGGATCGTGTAGCCATTCCTAGCGAACAGATTGGAGCCAATATGGTACAATGAAAGAGAGAGAAAAAAGGGACCCTCTTCATATTTTTTGTAAAGTGCATCAACAACCACATTGTCTTTTACTTTCTTGTAAATGATCTCATAATCATATCCAAAGATCTTAGTCACTCATATTTGTTTCTCTGGGGAGGAAAGGCATTGTTCTAGAAAATACTCAAGGTTTTGATGATCCGTCTTAATTTGGAAGCGTTGTCCTAATAGATAAGGGTGCCAAAGATCCACAACATTCAAAATAGCCAACATTTTATTTTCATAGATTGATTTTCCCAAATTTAGCTCTGACATCATTTTGTTGGTAAAGGCCAAAGGCCTACCCTCTTGCATAAGGATTATGTCAATTCCTTTCTTGGAAGCATCACATTCCAGGACAAAGTTCTTTGTGAAATCAGGAAGGTCCAGGACTGGAGTGGTGCACATGGCCATATTCAAGGTTTGAAAAGACTAAGTAGTTGTTGGATTCCAAGTGAAAGAATTCATTTTAAGGAGAGCAATGAGAGGTGTTGTAATATTTCCATAATTCTTAACAAACTTGCGATAATAACCTGTTAAACCCAGAAATCCACACAATCTTTTGAGAGTCTTTGTGTGAGGCCAATCTTTCATAGCTTCAATCTTTTTAGGATCCAACCTGACACCGTCCTTGCCAACAAGATGACCCAAGTACTCGACTTTCGAGGATCCAAAATAACATTTAAATTGTTTGAGGAAATGATGGTGCTGAGAGAGTATATGGAGAAATCAATCCACATGAGAAAGATGGGTTGTTCAGGTTTTACTATAGATAAGGATATCATCAAAGAAAAATAAGACAAAATGACGGAGAAAAGGATGGAAGACATGATTCATGAGGCTTTGTAAAGTGGAGGGAAAATTACACAAGCTAAAGGGCATGACAAAAAACTCATAGTGTCCCTCATGAGTTCTAAATGTAGTCTTAGGAATGTCTGCCTCGTTCATATGGATCTGGTGGTAGCTTGAACGAAGATCAATTTTAGTAAAGAACTGGGTGCCACTCAATTAATCCAAGAGGCCATCAATGACAGGAATGGGAAATTTGTCTTTAATGGTGAGTTTGTTGAGGGCATGAAAGTTAGGACAAATGCACAAAGAACATTATTTCTTAAGGACCATGAATATAGGAGAAGAGTAGGGGCTTGTACTAGGCCGGATAACACCTACGTTGAGCAGTTCTTGAACAATTTTCTCAATTTCATTTTTTTGGAAAAAGGGGTGACGATAGGTACGGATATTGGGAGGAAGGATTCCTGGGACAAGGTGAATGGAATGATCATGAACACCACAGGAAGGAGGGAGTCCATGGGGAGTGTAAAAAACCACTTGATGTTTATAGAGGATGTATTGGAGGTCCTGCAACACAGAGGGTGTCTAAGTGGCTTGTATGGCATGGAGGTGGGAAAGAATTCCATAATGACCTTTTTTGAGCAGATTTTCCATGCGATGGGAATTGATGATCTCTGGGGAATCGACAATGATGCCTTGGAACTTATATTGTTGGCCCTCCTGGTCGAATTGCATGGTTAATTCCTTAAAATCCATGAGAATGGGACCCAAAGTCCTTAGACATTGTGCACCCAACACAATGTCACAACCGCCCATATCGATAGCAAACATATAAGATTTTAGGTGGTGCTCACCAATTTGGAGAAAAACATTTTCACAATGCCCGCCACATTTCATGGACCCGCCATTGGAATTCATGATTTGAAAATTATTGATGACACAAATATAGAAGTTAGTTTCTTGGGAAATGTGGAGATGAATAAAATTATGGGTGCTTCCACTATCAACAAGAATGATGACCTTCCTATGCTTAATGTAACCAATTAGCTTGAGGGTTTTGGGAGAAGAGAAGCCAGTGAGATAATTTAGGGAAATGATTGGTTCTACTTCGAGAGGGTCTAAGGGAGGGGTCATGTCAGTGGGTTTAGGTGACAAAGACACAAGGGGAGCCTCAATATCCTCTTCCGAAACATCCTCCGAGATGGCCATAAAAAAATTGTGTTCCTTACAATTGTGCCTAGGAAAATATTTGTCATCATAATTATAACAAAGTCCTTTGAGTTGGCATTCAACCATTTTGGCCCTGGTCAATTTTTGGATCTTTAGTGGAGTAGAAGGAGGAGTGGGAGTGACTGGTTTAGTGTGGGGAATAAAGGAGGGTTTTCGGTTTTGAGAAGAGATAGCTTGTTGTTCTTCCTTAGCTCTTTTAGTAGCGTCCACCCAAATCTGAGGCTGAGCCATGAGAAAATGGAAACAAATATCATCCTTGAGGCCATTGATAAAACATTCTCCGAAAAAAGCATCAGACATGCCCTCTGTACGAAAATCCAATCTCTCAAAAGCGGCTATAAAGTCTGCCACGGTGCCATATTGTTTCAACTTTGTCAAATGGCCTAAATGGTTGGTGTCAGTGTCAAAGTGTTCATAAAGCTCTGCCACAAAGTGTGTCCAAGCCACATACCCTTGGCGAACATTTTTTCTCCATTTCCACCATTTCTAATGTTCTTGATATACATGGAGAACACCATACCGGAGTTTGGCCAACTAATTCGTAATGCCATACAAATAGAAATAATGTTCCAATTTAGTTTCCCAACCAGTGGGATCCGAGCCATTGAATTTGACAACATCCACATGCAAAAGGCGTAGGTCATGCTGAAAGTGATGGGGCTGAAAATTATGGGAATGAGAGAAAATTTCACCTTCAGTTTGCAAAGGTGGGTCAAATGAGTGGATATCTACAGGGATATGTAGCTTGGCACATATAATCGTAGTGATAGATTCAAGGTGGGTAACAAGGTCTTGTTTGAGGTCCTCTATTTTTTCAGTGATGGAAGAATGCATGTTTTTATTGATGGTGGAAATATTGGCATTGAGTTGTCTCACTTGTTGTTGGGTTTCTATGAAATTAAAGTGAAAGGTATTGAAGTGAGCTTCCAAGTATTGGATATGGGTGTGGGCCATGATGAAGAGGGAACACGAAAAGGGGTGGGTGGGACCACACATAAAATGGGTTATGAATGAAGTGTATCACAACGATCAGGGAGATGAGTTGAATCCAATGGGGTAAAGCCCAAATAAGGGTGTTGGAAGGGGGTTAGGTCCACGAAAAAAAATATTTTCTGAAAAATAATAGGTATGAATACGTTAAGGGCAAAGAGATAAATCCAATGGGATAGGTCTCAAATAATGGTGCCAAATGAAGAATACTGCAGTGATGAAATGCCCAAATGATTAACAGGAAGAAATGTGTAGTAATTTCACAACCCGAATGCAAGAGACATAGTTGCGCGGTAATAGATCTTGTCTGTTCTATTTTTTTTTATGTCCCAAAGGTTAGGGTATTTAAGGGTTCTACAGATAAGTGTCTTCCCTGTGCTATAAATCTATGATATACGTGTAGGGTCCAACAGTAGTACTCGACTCAATATCTTAGAGAACCAACTAAGGAGGCTAGACTGTGCCCTTAGACGTACTACTCGACTACCCAGGTACTAGAGATTATCTTCTTGAGTGTTGTTCTAGATGGAACTAAAGCAGTCAGGTGGCCAAACGGTTTATCTATGGAGGGCTTCAAGAGATCTAGGCCGATCTATATACATGTATTATCTTATGCGGTACCACTCGAAGGGGTACCAACAAGTGTTACAAGGGTGGACAATAGATGCACACTTAAGTAACACTTGTATTTCTTGTGTGTATGAATCCCTGACTATGGGTTTATGCGCGTAACGATAGATATCTATAGCTTAAATATGTTGGAATACATATCTACCTTGAAAAAAATTAACCCACAATTTTTTGTCGAGGAAGGTGCTTTGATACCACTTGTAATATTCCAGATATAAAATAGTATACATAACATAAATAATTAGCTAGAAATGGCAGATAAAAAACGATATAACCAGAACAACACCAAAATAATACCAAAATAATACCAGAATAACACCAGAAAGAGCACTTTAATCACTGGGAGAAATGTTCACTTGCCTCTTTGAGGGGGCAACCTCCAACAGAGAAGATCTCTATTTCAATGATATCCAAGAAAAAACTTCTCATACCCTGGACTCCTATTTATTCTAAATATCTCTATCAAAATAAAAATCTAGAGGAAGATCCTTCTAGAAGCAGAAGATTCTATTATGTCTTCTTACATTGAACTTATTCTTCCTTATTTCTAGGCCTTATTAATATTGACCTTTATTATATGGAAATATATTATTCTACCTATGTGAGGAGTTAGGTACCTAATAGGGAGAGAAGAGAGGATAAAAGAAGGAGAGAAACACGTGGAAAAATGGTGAAGTGTTGAGATGGATAGAGGTGAAAGGTGAGAGAAAAAAGTGATGAGAATACTTAACCAAAATTTGAAAATGGATAGGAGAACATGATACTTAGAAAATTTCTTAAAAATATCTCCTTCAAACCTTCATACCAGAGCTTGAATAACTTAGGCATACGGAAACAAATTTCTGATCTGAAAGGTGGATGACAAAGATGAGACCGAGGGCTGCAGAGTGAACTTATAAAAGTTCAAAAAATGTCTTCTTTTGATACCGAGATTTTATGAACCCAAGCGCATGAAAATATAGATGACCAAATTTTGGTCAACAATACATCAAGTGGTACATGAACAATTGGAGAAGAGCCAAGCCAAGTACAAGGCAAGGCATAATAAACATCAAGTTGATCATCAATTTGAAGTCAATGATAAAGTATGGTTACATGTCAACAAAGATAGAATGAAAGGTGGAGGTAAACAGTTAAGGCCAAAATGACATGGTCCTTTCACGAGCTTGGAGAATATTGGTACTAATCCCTTTCATTTATATATACGATCCTACATGCAAATGTATTCAGTGGTAAATGTTGAGAATTTGAAGCTTTATGAGCCTCCTATGATTATAGACGAAGATGAAAGTATTTAGGTTCCAAGAGTTGATGATTTTTCTCCAGGATATTTGGACAAAAAAATCAAGACTTCACAACAAGGTGATGTGTAATATCTTCGTGTTGGTTGAAAAGGGGTAAAACCAAGTAAATCAAAGTGGATGGAGATCATAAGGGTGAGGGATCTTTACCTTCACTTAGTTTATGAGTATTCAAAATTTTTGGTGGTCCAAAAGTCTTCCAATGGGGAGGAATGATATGGGAATGCTCACAGAAGTCTAAGAGGATCCATAACATCCACATAGGTATGGAATGGTTAAAAAGTGATCAAAATTCGACTGTCCCAAACTATCCCCAAAATTACATCAATGTGTAGAGCTTGTCATCAAAATTCCAACAATGAAAATGAAAAGTCAAATCGAGTTCATATGCAAAAGTTATGAGCGGTCAAAGTTCAAGTCGAACTTGGGAAAGTCAAAGGGAAAAATCAAAAGGGTGACATGTGTTACCATTGCAAGGGTGAAACATGGCACATAATCATATGACCATACAATGGTTACATGGCATGACAGGTTGGTAGCTGACTGGGAATATTGTACATTCAAGTGGATGAATTATATGTTGACATGTGGCAAGGGATAGACAATGAAGTTCTTCCACATGGAAACCTCCCATTGGCCACTAATGGTATAGTTATGTAAAACTTATGGAATTGACGGGGGTCGAACCCATGACCTCCATAAGTCTTAAAAAATCCTCCCCTACGATTGCGCCACCATAGTGTTTCTTAATACTATACATCAGGATAATTATTTGAAGTTGTATGGTGGTCTAAATGGAGTGTAAAAGGTCCAAGGGATTAAACCCTCAAACCATATTTATTTCTTTGTAATATAACCATACAACAAAACCAATGAAACATATGGAGGTCGGTGGGGCTCGAATCCTCGACTTACCATATATAAACCAACAACTTAGCCAACTCCACTACTGTTAAAATATTCGATGTGCTCAATTTAACCATAGACAATATCAGTATTGCCACCCAACAATAGGCATGCAACCACCACCGAGCACCTTAACCTTTGCTATATAGAATGATTACGGAGACACACTAGAACCAATATATAAATCCTATATGCAACAGTAGCACGAAATGGAACCATGAAACACCATCCAACTGCAGCAAAAACAAAAGACAAGGAGAGCACACCTTCTCCAAGGGTAACACACAAGAGAGAGAGTCTCCACAACCAAAGAACAAGAACAATAATCAACTACAACAATTGCATTTGCACTTCTTCCCCAAATTTGACCCTTCAATACATCCACCAATATACTCCAATATGTCACCAATAATACCACCAAGAGACACTATAAGGTAGGGCACATATATTAGGCTAGATAGCGCTAGAGAGAGAGACCAAGAATCACCCTAAAAGATGCGCCTTCCTTTATTACAATTGTAGATCCAAACTTGTGTTATAATTTACTGAGAGAGTGAGTTAAGTGAGTATGTACAAATGAGATCAAGCACCTCCTATTTATAGTGGTTCTTGTCACCTATCTGGGCTGACTTGTCCTTCTAGAATTTGATACTTTAATATTAATTATTTTACTAAGCCAACTTGTCTTCTAGGGTTTTTACACATCCGTTTAGGATTTCTCTGGCTTCCAAAATATTCTATTGTAGTCAAAGGTTACACATGGAGGTTAATACCTCCCAAAAATACCATAATATCAACACTCCCTCCTAGGTAGGGAGGTATTAACTATAATGGTCTCAAACACATCCATCCATTTAACATGGTATGGGAAAGGATCACATAGTCTTGCAGACCATTCTACATGTAGAATCATCATAGCCAGATGGGCTATCTCATGATCACACAGATCAAGTCACGAGCATCATAATCACTATCAATGTCATTTAGTATCATCCTAACATCAAAATATATCATCATCTGCATCATCTCTTGAGGCCATAATCCATCTGAGTAATCAAGTATGATGTTGAATCAGTCATGTACTAGACTTAGCGCACTCAACATAGTGTCTCACATAATTCACTCACTCAAAAGAGTGATATAGGGACCATTATTTCTATCTCGATCATTTCCTCTGACACATGAATAATGACTATCCCAACAAATGTTGAAATCCATGCCATGGGCTACAAGGACCATTCTTCCCACTCTGGTCACTATTGTGAACTTAGGAAGAATGATTGTCCATGACCATTTCCCCCACTCCGGCCACTATTGTGAACTCAAGGAAAATATTTGTCCTGTACCAATCTCCCCAATCTAGTCACTACTGTGAACTTAAGAAGAAAGACCATTCTACCTATATGGGAAAATCCCCAAGAGAATAGTTGTCCTGGACAATTCTACCTGTCCGGGAAATTCCCGAGGAGAATATATGTCCATGGTACATCAAAAATATGTTCTTCTTGGGCCATTCTCAACCTGGAGAATGTATTTCCACCAACACACTAACTATCCATGATGCCATATATCAACACTCCCTCCCAACCGAGGAAGTCATTTGTTGGTTGTGGAGCCTGATTATCTTCTTGATTCAGAGGCCTTTGTTTTCATCTGTCTTTATACCCCATGAAAAATTTACACTCAAAAATAATATACACTCCTCCATGCAGGGGAGTGCAGGGGGGAATTCCCCCTCTTGTGGTGTCCCGGGGGGCTATCCCCCCGGATGGGGGATCTAGGGGAAATCAAGCCCCTGGTGGAAAAATTTCCTTGTAAATCTATATTGTAATTTCATAGTAAATTTGGACCGTTCATTATAAGGTCACATATCTGATGGTCGAAGTTATATTAGGGTTTTTTTCCCTATAAGGAAAACTTATTTTATGAGGGAAATGTATTGCGGCTATGTATCATTGTGAATATTGTATTCTGAGTGAGGAGACTATGAGAGAAAAAAGAGGAGGTTACAACGGGTATGTTGTAGGTTGTATCCCTTCATTTTCTAGATAATAATAAAGGAAGGACTTGACAATTTATATGGTGGACGTAGCCCACACTAGGTGAACCACGTATATTTGTGTCTCTATTGTATTATGTATCTTCTGTGTTTTATTCATGCATTTGTTTCTTATTTTATTTCTCCATGATCTTGTTTTTATAACATCATCTTCTCCTTTTCAATCAAGGGAGGGTATCTCCACAAGTCCCATATTGTCCCTCAAGTATGCAAACTTTGTCTGGGATAGAGGTTTTGTCGAAATATCATTTGTCTGCTCATCGATGGATATATACTAGAGAATTACTTCTCCCTTCTAGAATTTATCACAAATAAAATAATACTTGATCTCAATGTGCTTCTACCTATCATGAAACACCGGTTTCTCTGAAATATTCACACAACTATGATTATCATAATATATCATAGTTGAATCAAACAACAGATCAAATAGTACAGAAATCATCTTACAGAGACATAATGCTTCCATACAAGCATCACAAGATGCAATATACTCTGCTTTTGCATTGCTGAGTGCAACAGACTTATGTTTCCTGCTAGCCCATGATATCATAGTTGAGCCCAAACTGAAACATATACCAGAATTACTCTTTATGTCATTTGCACTCCCTTCCCAGTATGAATCAGTAAATCCATGTAGTTGTACATCACTATTTGAGGAATATCTCAAACCATAATTTAGCGTCCCACGAAGATATCAAAAAATGTTCTTTGTATTCACAACAAAGAAAATGATTGATCGGGTATTAAAAAAATACATTAATGATCCAATTAGCTGTCGGTACAGGGATGATTCTACTGGATCAAAATCATAGTCTCTCAACTTTTTCAGATCTGTCACCATGGGAGTTTCCAAGGATTTTCTATCCGTCATCCCAAACTTTTGAAGGATATTTACAACATACTTCCCTTTCCCAAGGAATATTTCACCATGCTTCTTCCATACTTGTAGTCCCAAATAATAATGCATGAGACCAAGATCCTTCATGTCAAATTCAGAGGCTAATTCCCTCTTACATTGATTAATGAGAGGCTCTGCAACCTATCAAAAACAAATCATCAACATATAGTAGTAGGATCACAGGTGCATCTTTCACAACCTGTAATAAAGTTTTGGATCAACATAGTTCTTGGAAAATCCAAGTCTCATCAAGTAAATGTCAATTCGTGTATACCGATATCTTGGATCTTTCTTGAGTCCATACAAGCCCTTATTTAATATACATACATGGGTTTCTCTTAGGTGTACCTCAAAACCTTGAGTTTTCTCTATGTATACTTCTTCCTCAATTAATCCATTGTGAAAAACAATCTTTATATCCATCTGATGTAAACTCCAACCCATGGATGCTACAAGAGATGTGATGGCTCTAATAGAGGTGTATATGGAAACTGGATAACATGTCTCATTATATTCTTCTCCCTCTTTCTGGGAGAATCGTTTAGCCACAAATCTTTCCTTGTATTTATTGATACTTCCATCCACTCCATTCTTTATCTTGTAAACCTACTACAGATATTCCTTCAGGTCTAGGAACAATTTCCCATACATCATGATTGATATTCTTCCATCATAGCTTCCTTCCATTATTTCTTCTTGATTGCTTCTTCAAAGGTGGAAGGTTCTCCCTCTGAATCTGCAATCCTCAGAGCTACAATATCTTCATCATGGACCTCATCTAAATGACTTTGCCTCAATATACTGAAAGTTGTATTCTCATTGAAGGTGACATCTTTGGTAGTTTCGATCCTCCGATGACCAATAATGTAAACTCTGTTATGCACATATATCATGATCCTGGATGCTTCTTCCCACATATGCATTGGTAAGTCTTGATCATGGATCATGGATTTTACTTCTTAAATTTTTGTACATTTCTTTCTTTCTGCTACACCATTATGATGAGGATTATAGGGAGTAGTGAGCTCCCTCTTAATCCTGACCTCTTTTCTTAGTGATTAGGCTGACATTGTTCCACCCACATCTAAGTGAACGATGTCCAAAAATCCTTTTTCTTTACATGTTTCCTTTAGAATTGGTACTTGGTGAGATCACATGCCTCACAACTTGATGGGGTCATCGGCTCCATGTTTGCAATTGTCACTATATCTCCTTCTTAGAGATATTGCTTGTGACCTGCCCAAGATAAGAACAATAAGAGAAAAAGCATTTCCAATGGAATTTTCATAAGAACATATCTATGGTAGAAAGGATGGTAGTCATCATAGAATTACCAAGATGACCTGCCCAAGAGAAAAATAAGAAATATCTCCTAGAGGAGATGTTAGTTCATTTTGCAAAGAAGTGCAATAAGAATCTATATCAATAGTACTTACATGCAACCAAGTATACCTAGCAGTAATATAACCTTTCAAATATTGTTGTCACAACTATAGTGTTTACTTGTACTGTAGAAACTATCAAACTTGATATGTGAAAATTGAAACTTAACAATTTGATTAATCAAACTTGGAACCTGGAGCCTCAAATGCTAGGGAGGGTGCACTTGTTCCTATGAATGTACTGAATCCAAGATCACTGCTTGGACAAGGTCTCTTGTACATCCCCTACAAACAAACTCATGCTTTGTTGGATGATATAACTTGAAAAGCATATACAAGTGCATACCTTTGAAATTTGTAGCATCGTTCAACTTGTCTTCTAATTTGAAACTAGACACCATCTTGACAAGAAGAGGTTAGAAACTGAATAAAATAGGTTTAATGAGCTGAACAATATATAAACCCTGAAATTTCAACTTTGACCACAAAATCAATTTTGACCAAAAGTCAACCTTTAACTTTGAATTTGACCAGTCAACCTTTGACTTTGACTTTGACCAAGAACTCAAACTTGATGTTTTTTTTTGGATGAGGGAACCAGAGAGTACAATAGGCTAGGGTACACTAGAATGCCCAGAAATCAAGTCCAGTGATTCACTAAAAGTGCCCAATAATTTAGGTTAGGGTTTGTTGTTGCTACAAGCTCAAAAACCCTATTTGCAACTACAAATGGTGCTATAATGAGCTTGATAAAGAACTGTTGGTCTTCCTTCTAGTGATTAGAATTTCCTAAATGTAATGTGGGCCCATAACCTGTTAAAATATTCGATGTGATCTTTTTAACCATAGAAAATATCATTATTGTCACCAAACCATAGGCACATAACCACCCTTGAGCACCTTAACCTTTTCTAGATAGAATGATTCTGGAAATCCACACTAGAACCAAC
Source organism: Picea engelmannii (assembly GCA_009831015.1). Taxonomy (NCBI): domain Eukaryota; kingdom Viridiplantae; phylum Streptophyta; class Pinopsida; order Pinales; family Pinaceae; genus Picea; species Picea engelmannii. Next base: position 130,647 of record ML797945.1, on the reverse strand, counting down.
ATATAAAACCTAGATGAAGCAGTAGCACGGGATGGAACCAAAAAACATCATCCAACTGTAGCAACAACACAAGACAAAGAGAGCGCACCTTCTCCAAGGGTAGCACAAAAGAGAGAGAGTCTCCACAACCACGTAACAAGAACAATACTCAACTTCAGTAGTTGCAATTACATTTCTTCCCTAAATTTTCACCTTCAAGAAATCCACCAATATACTCCAAGATGTCACCAAGAATACCACCAAGAGATACTAGAAGGTAGGGCACATATCTTAGGCTAGATAGCACTACAGAGACAGACCAAGAATTACCCTAGAATATGCACCTTCCTTTCTTGCAACCGCAGATCCAAACTTGCACTATATGTTATTGAGAGAGTGAGTGAAGTGAGTATGTACAAATGAGCTCAAGCGCCTCCTATTTATAATGGTTCTTGTCACGTGTCTGGGTCGACTTGTCCTTCTAGAAGATAATACTTTAATATTAATTATTTTACCGAGTCGACTTGTCTTCTATGGTTTTTACACATCCGTTTATGATTTATCTAGCTTCCATAATCTTCTATTCTAGTCAAAGGTTACACATGGAGGTTAATACCACCCACAACTACCACAATATCAACAGCTACACGTGCAGGTTAGTTATGAAATCTTGCCAAATTACATTTAATGCCCAAACGTGGATTTTGGAGGAAGTTAAGGGGCATGCCCTATTTAATGGCATGAAACTTGAGGGTTTTAAACATTAATTTTTTATGTAGAGATTTGTCTCGAAGTGCATACCCAAGGGTACACAGACTTTGAGATACACCGTAAGGTGTTCCAATAGGCCCCTTAGGGAAATTTCAATATATTTATACTCATTTTGCGCGATTTTTTGCAAGGAATCCAATGTTGCAATCTATTTTTGCATTTGAGAAACATGTAAAAAGGTCATTTTAAAACAAAAATATTTGAGCATTAATAAAGAGGGTCTCTATTGGAAGAAAACCTAGAGAGGTATCCCAAATTGGGTGAATTCCGTTATCCATATTGTGTATGTGATTTCGTCATTATTGTTCATTTCATGCCCAATTATTTGCAAATTTATTTACCATTAAAGTGTATATGGTTAGATAAGTATTTCACATGCTATTTGCATTCAATCAAATGATCATTATTATTTTGAAGATCAAATAGATGTTTATGTGTATTTTAAAATAATCATCATCTAATGATATTTTGGATCAGAAGGCACCTTGGGATGAGCAATTTTGTTGAGAATCAGACCTTATCCTATGACTAGGAACCCTTTTTCCTTGGTGGAGTTAAGCCCCAGGTCGGGGGTGACTTGCTTCTGAAATCTTATGGGAAACAGAGTCTATGGCTAGGAGGAACGTATGAGTTCTGTGCCCAGTTGGTGACTTCCATAAAATACAAGTGTTGTTTATGTGTTTGTCTCATTTACTATGTGCTTATTTATCTATGTTTGACGTGGGTTAATTATTTTATGTTGTCGCATATAAGTAATTGTTGGTATTCTGTCTAATGTTTCTTGCACATTAAGTGTGGTTATGATAGTCATTATCTTAGTTGTGTCTGAGTATGATAGTTCTTGGTCATGAGTTTTCGAGGTAAGGATTGAATGGTCTGGTGCCTAGGAAAGTATCCTATGTGCTCAGGAGGATGGAACTCATGTGTGCGTACAGGGAAATAGATCCCACACACAAGGAAATCATAATTGGTGTGTGACGCCAGGGTGGTTTTGAGCACTATAGTTCTGTGTGATATGTATAATCATGCATAGTGTTTTGAGTTACTTCCACTGCTTAAAGTTGTGTTAAAATAATAATGTTAACATGGCATGACTTAGTTGAGGTTGACTGCATTACTTCAAGTGAAATTGCATAGACTAGGGTTTAGTATAGAATCTACGTAGTGGATTTTTGGTGTAGCATTGTTCAGTAGTATGTTGGGTGATGTTACAATATGGTTGATTCAGAGCTACAAAATTTGATGTTGTGTGACATGGCCTAGCCTGGGGTGGTTGGGGACATTACATAATCCCTCATGGGAGTGACAATTACCTCTTATCTCACTCTGATTTCAAACAATGAATCTTCAATGTCTCGATAGTCAATTGAAACTTGATGTAATTTCTCTTCTATATCCTCGTTATTGTTCGCATAATTGACTAACCAACTTTCTACCTCAAATTATGAGTAGGTCGTTAAACCATTGAACTTTTCTATCAATATATATTTTAATGACTCCAATTTTACCTCAAATTATTCCTTAGTCATAAATATTGGATTTAAAATGATTTTCATGTAATCAACCTCTTCTATAGGTCTAGCTAATTCCAAATCAATAAATTTTAAATAACATTCACCCCTTTTGACACCTAAAGTATCAAGTTCATCCAATATTTATTTTTAGTGTTTAATTATTTTTATCCAACAAGCCTTTAATTGCTTAATGCAAGCCAGGGAGGGTAAGTCTTCTTCCTTTATTTCACGCTTGGTATTATATTAAAATTTAATCACAAAAGTAGTGATTCCCTCTTTATAAAACCCTTCATCATTTTTCAAATCAACTTCTAGGTATTGCTTCAAGTTTTCCATTTTTGATGCCAAAGCAATAAAACCATTCGTTAACTCCCATGTCTCAAGAATTAGAGACATTCTCTTCTAAATATCCTTTCCAATATATTGTCTAATAGTTGCAAGTAAGCTTGATGTCCCTTTTAGTTTTGAACTAGACTCTGGTGTTCCATCCAAAGTCTTCAATGGCTTCATACTAGTGATTGGAATTGCAAATATTGGAGGTGGCATCAATGCGGTTTCCAATTATTCAATTCTTTCTTGCAAATTGACATTTTCGATTTCTATCTCATCAATTGATAATTCAAGTGCTTCCCTTGTATCCTTATGGATGCAAGCAATTATGGAAGGTGGTACACCACTGATATCTAAATCAGAATTGGATTTTCCTTGAATCCTTTTATTTTTTGAATGGAGTCTTTCAAAAATTAATTTTTTTGTACTTTTATGAAACAAGGCATTCTGTGCAATGAAAGATTCTTCTTCATAAAAGGCTTGTTCTTGAGTTTCCAATTCATCTGCAACTTCCTTTCTTTATCGAAGTCTCTTCTCATCATCAAGAAATTCTATATTTTCAATATCAGCATCTAGATCCATATCTTCAAGGACAACCTCGTATTTAGGTGCAATATCCTCTACCTCTTGCTTACTACTTTATATTTTTATTTTAACCTGAAGCTTATGAGATCACTCCAAATTTTCCTTTGGATGGTTTTGATCACCTCCATCATCATAATTATTGGTCATGGACTTATTTTTCTCTAGTGTCGTTGACTGAAATTTTTTCTTATGTGGGTCGATTTTCTGTGAAACATTGGGAGAATGAGTAATTATTTCATTAACCAATATTCCCCTCTATTTGTGTTTATTTGTAGTACTAATGACAGTCTCGATATCCTTTGCTTTCTTTTCAAAAATTATTTCTAGTGGGTCTTGATTGTTGCGTTCCTCTTCTCCAAATAAAAATGTATTAGCAAGTGAAATAATGAAACCAACAAATGTCATATGGTCCATGCAAAGGTGTATGGGGTCAACCCCTGGATTTATTTTGAAAATGTTAAACTGTATTGGTCCAACTACACTACAAATTCATCAATTTTTGAAATACCTCTCAAATTAATTTCCCCAATTTTCCATGGTAAAGGAATGAATTGCTTCTTTCTTTTATCATGAAATAAATGTACCTATTATCAGACAATATGTACTTTTCCAAAGACCAAGGAAAGTGAGGCAATATTGGCATAATAAGGGGGTGACCTATCATTGTCACCTTCATAGGAAACCCCTTTCTATTTAGGAGTATGTTAATAATACCCAAAGGGATACGTACCTAGTGACCTAAAGGGTTGATGAAATAAGACAAAGAAGAAATAATACCCCCCTCTCACTGGCCACTAAATTCAAAAGGTTCTTTATGTCTTTAAGAGATGAAGCAAAAGTAAATATGAAGTGTACCTACCCAGAAAAAGACAACAAAGAAAAAATATGGCATCTTTCAAGTACAAAATGATGTTAATGCTTCATAAGACCATGAACATTTGAAATATAAGATAGCTGATATAAAATTGCAGCGATATGAAAGTTTACAACAACAATAAGTATGTTGTAACAACAACAAAAAACATGCCTTAGAATTGCTTGAAAATACAATGAAAAAGTAGTTTTTGTTAGAAATAATAAGTGTGCTCGTTTAACCATAGAAAATATAACAATATTGTCACCCAACCATAGGCCGAAGCCAACCCCGAGCACCTTAACCTTGACAGAGAGAATAATTCCAGTAGCAAACCCTAGGTCCAAAATCCAATCAAGGTAGTGTACCAAGCATAAATTCCAAACCATGACCAAGAGAAAGTCCAAGTCTAAAACCAAAAATACTAGTTGCAGTAGCTGCAACTGCAACTACTCTCCAAAATTGCACACTTACTGAATTTTTGCAGTTGTGAGCTGTGTGTGTCCAAATGAGCTCTGACATCCTGTATTTATACTTCTCTTCTTTAGTTGTCTGGGTCGACTTCTCTTTCTAGAGGCTTGAGACTCAATATTAATTATTCTCTTTAGCTGACTTGTCTTCTAGGGTTATGTCCAAGGATTTTAGGGTTTCTCTTGCCTCCCAAAATTATCTAGTCTTGTCAAGGTTACAAGTGGAGGTTAATACCTCTGGAAACTACCAAAAATATCAACACTCCCTCTTATCTGGGGAGGTATTGAAAGCAATGGTCTTGAGAACAAACATACCATTCGACTGATGGCATCATCATATACACACAGGCTATCTCATGATTAAATCATGAGCACCATCATCACTATCAATATCATCTGATAGCATCAACTGCATCATATCTTGAAGCCATAATCCATATGATTAATTAGGAATGTTGTTGAATAAGTCACTCATTCCACAGAGTGATACAAGAATTATTATTCTAATCCAGACATATGTCCTAGAAGAATAACTGTTCCAAGAGATGTTGGAAGCCACACCATGGGCTAATAGGACTATTCTTCTAATCCGTACATATATCCTAGAAGAATAATAGTCCTGGACCATTTTCTGCCTGGAGAATATGTTTCCACCGACACACTAACATTCCATCTAGCTGGTAATAATTTCCAACACTATTGATAGTCTTCATGGAAATTATAAAAATTCCATTCAATAGAACACAACTGTGTCTATCCATAGTAGTACACAACTACTATCCAGTGGTACACAACCACACCAAGTAGCACACGACTATTTAACCAGTGACACATAGTCACAATCATTGGAACACATCCACCATAGTGGCATACAACTATTGTCCAGAGACATACAGTCTCCATAATAATCATATCATCCGATATCAACATGCATAACAACATCATGATACAAACTGAGTCATTTGGGCCATTCTTCCACTCACATCTGTGAGATCTGAAAGAGCATTTTCCCTTAGGAGGTAAAACATCAACCACGAGATATATGGACTATTCTTCTCAAGCATAGAAGAATAATTTTCCCTAATTTTTGGGCCTGGACCATTCACCTAATTGGGCCATTCCTCTGGAGATAATCATAGTGTAACTTGGAGAGAATGAGTCTACCCTAGGGAATGCATATCCCTGATTGTTTAACCTGGACCATTCACCTAACTGGGCCATTCCTTTGGCAATAATCATAGTGAAAGATGGATAGACTAAGTTATCCATAGGGAATGACTGTCCAGACCATTTCCTAATGGAAATGACTGTCCTGCACCAACCTCCAAAATGGACCATTCTTTGAAATTGATCACAACTATGAACTTCGAAAGAATGACTTCCCGATGAGGTGAACCATTCTACTTGACCACTGCCTAGAGTGACTGCTAAGAAAAATGAATTTCCTAGACCATTCCCCCACACTGGCCACAAGGGGAATCATTGTCTATGGTACATCAACAATCTATCGAACCATTTTCATTACGAAAATGAATGTTTGATTTGGACCATTTTCTGAACTGGAAAATGCCTGTCCATTAGAAATCTCAAACCACTTTCCAAAATGGAAATGAATTTCTCATCCTCGACCATTTTTCAAATTAAAAAATGACTGTCCATAACATATCAGTGCTCCCTCCCAACCTGGGAGTAATCTCTTCCTTTTTCAATAAGGAATTCATCTCCACGAGCCCTAGATTGTTTCTTAAGTACACAAACTTTTCATCTTGGATAGAGGATTTACCAAAATATCTGCTATCTTCTCATATATGGAGATATATTAGAGAACCACTTCTCTTTTCTAGACTTCATCATGGAGAATACAATGCTTGATATCAATGTACTTCGGTCTGTCATGGAACACTGGTTTTCTTTGAAGGGTTCATATAGCTCTGATCATTACAATATATCATGGTCAAATTAAACACTTTTGTTTCCTGCTAGCTCATGATATCGTGGAATGGATCAAACTGAAATATATCCAAGTAGCACTTATTTTTTCATCAAGAGAGTTTGCCATGGATTATCAATCCATCATCCTAGACTTCTGAGTAACTATTATGATACACTATCTCTGTCATAGAAAGTTTTTCACCACGCTTCTGTTGTATATGAGATACTCTACATCAAGTTGTTTGAATCCATACAAGGTCTTCTTATATCTGCATACATGAGTCTCTTTCTGGTATAATCTTATTTCTCACTTTCTTTATTGGGAAGAACAATAATTTACATGTAAATTCCAATCCAGGGATACTACAAGAGGTATATCTAGTTTACTGGAACAAGCTATTGTCATAGTATTCTCCCTCCTTCTAGAAGAACCTATAAATCTTGCAATGCTTCCATTCATAAGTATTTTTCACATTTTATTACATACATTGTTCTTTATCATAACTTCCATTTCTTCTACTCGATTGCTTCTAGTAGGTTCAAACCAAGCTAGTAGTCTTTGTGATTCTCGGTATAATAACTGGTTGTTCTGGATTTTCTTTCTTTCTTGGAATCTTCATGTTCCTCCTCATGTTTCTCTTTATCTCTTGGGTCCATGGAGTCTTACATAGATTCCATGCCCCGAAGATTCCAACTTCTTCCTTTCATCATGGGATCATGGATGTAGATGGACAACCAAGGATACTTTAAGGCTTCTTTTCGAAGAAGACTTCTTATGAACACATGTTTCTTATCATGGCTACTACTTTCAATGGGAACATGGACATATAATTCATAATCCTCAATGGATCATATCATTTAGGATAGCTCCCTACTAATCCTTTCTTCATGCACAAATGCATGCTCTTCTTTTTGAATTCTTTAATCAACTCCCTCCAACTAAGAGAGTCCACGCTTCCATCTGCATCCTTATTGCTTTTTGCAAGGTGTCACAAGTATTTTTATAGTTTCCTCTTGATTGTTGACTTCTTTATGTTTTGACTTCTTCTAGTTCTCTTCAAGTTTGATTATGATTTCGGATTATCTGGTAGTTGTTACTTATATAATAGCTGCCACAAAAATTGTTACCAAGGATTGTCAACATACTTCATCTTTTCATGTGTATTTTTTGACTTGTAGTCATCATGATAAAAATCCTTATCTTGTTATTATTCCATAGGTATTGTTTCACTTGAACATATTATCTGATATGCATGATATGTACATAAACTATGTAAACATGGTATGTACAAGAACTTTGAAGAATATTGTTACCTTGACTTAGAAGAAGAAATATTTCTTTATCTTGTTTGACTTTCTTTGAAGGTTCCTTTTCTTCAGAAATTGTTTCTTTGTGTGTTTCCTTCCTTTTATTTAACTTGGGACATTGATTCTTTTAGTGACCATACTTTCAACAGTTGAAGCATTGTATTTTTGACATATCCTTTTCTTGATTTGGTTTCTTCCTTGAGTCAAACTTCTTCTTATTCCTGAATTTCTTGAATTTTGTTGTGAGGTTTAATTATCATCTTTCCTTTGTAATTTCTCCTTTTCACTAATCCTTGATTATTCTTGTGCACAACAAGTCCAAATTTCTTCAAATGTGGGATACTCTTTTCTTGTGTTCATGCTTGCGGAAAATGCATCCCATGCCTTGGGAAGGCCATTGAGTACTATATTTACCAGTTCCTTTTATGAAATGATTTCTTCAATATCTTGTAGTTTATCTCTTAACTGAGAAATTATTACCAAGTATGATGTTATGTTGTCATCATCATTCATTTTCATGTCACAGAGCTCATTCTTCAAACTCATTACTTGTCCAATGTTTCTAACTAAGAAGAGGTTAGTTAGGGAATCATACATCTTCCTAGATGAGTCAAGATGAGAGATGTAAGGTATCAAGTGGTCTTTTACAGAGTCCACTGTGATACTCATGGAATTGATGTCATTGTTATTGAACTTCTCCATAACTGCGACATTCTCATGTTTCTTCTCTTTTCCTTCTTCAAACTGTGGTTCCACGATATTTCCTTTCATGATATCCAACACTTTATGCTTGGAAAGGATGAGATCAATCCTTGTATTCCATGCTATGAAGTTAGAAGCCCCTTCTAACTTGTTTTATGACTTCATAGAGTAAGTCAGGACTGCTTTTACTTGGTCAACCTTTGACTTTGACTTTGACCAAAAACTCAAACTTGACATCTTAGCTTGCTAAGAGTACGAGGAGGTGTGTTAGGATAGGGAGAAATAGGATATCCTTAACAAGAGGTTTAGGGTTTCGTTGCTGCATCAAAAACTTTGACTACAACTGAAACTGTAACTCAGAAAATCCTCCCAATCTATCTTCCAATGGTTAGACTATCTGAAGATAGTGTGGGCCCATAACATGTTATAAATAATATCTGTGCTCATTTAACCATAGACAATATAGCAATATTGTCACCCAACCATAGGCCGAAGCCACCAATGAGCACCTTAACCTTGACAGAGAGAATAATTCTGGAAGCAAACCCTAGGTCCAAAATCCAATCAAGGCAGCATACCACTCTCCAGAGCTAGCATACCAAGAATAAAGTCCAAACCATGACCAAGAGATAGTCCAATCCTAAAACCAAAAATACTAGTTGCAGTAGTTGCAACTTCATCTTCTCTCCAAACTTGCGCACTTATTGAATTTCTACAGTTGCAAGATGTGTGTGTCCAAATCAACCCTTGAATCCTATATTTATACTGCTCTTCCTTAGCTGTCTGGGCCGACTTCTCTTTCTAGAGGCTAGAAACTCAATATTAGTTATTCTCTTTAGACGACTTGTCTTCTAGGGTTATGTCAAAGGATTTTAGGGTTTCTCTTGCTTCCCAAAATATTCTAGTCTTGTAAAGGTTACACATGGAGGTTAATACCTCTTGTAGCTACCAAAAATATCAACAATTTTAACTATGAAAGATGATAATTAATTGTCAAAAGCATTTTCTGTAGTGTCTAGCTAGCATTAAATGTCAGTTTTGCAAACAATTTGCTGCAGTTAGATGGACGTAGCAATATTTTGTAACAACAAGAAGTATTAATGCTTAGAATTGCAAGAAAACATCATGGAAACTTAGCACTTATTAAGTAGATTGTTTAGCAATTATCACAAGCAATTTCTGAGTGAGTTAGATGTGATTTATGTAGGTGTATATAGAAAATTAGTATAGATTAGTATCGTTGTAGTAGTGATTTGCAACAACAACAAGTTAACTTGTGAATTAGTCTAATTTAAAGTTAGTGGAAGTTAGCAAAAGCTTCAAGGAAGAGAGTTTGAGTGTTTTTTTTATCTCTCTAGAAGAGAGTGTAAGGACTAGTGCCTTTAAAGGGTTATGGATTCAAGAGTTTCAACAAACATTAATTTGGAGTAAAAAATAATGATTATACTTGTCTAAGTGAAGAATGGATCTTAGAAGATTTAGCACTTTAAGTCTTCTAGGATCCAAACTTTAAGGGGGTGAGCTACTAGAGAGTAGGCACTTCTATGCCTTAGTGCCTTCCTTCTCCTTAGACTATTGGAATTTATTAAGAGAAACAATAACTAGACAATGGCTTCTAAAGTGATAGTATTTTAGGGCTTTAGAAGTTTATCTAAGTAAAATCACCTTAGTAAATTCTAGCAAATTAAGAGCAAAGAAGTAGTATCTTAAGTCCTTTACTCATAGGGTTTGTCAAGAAAGCAATTTCATAATATTTAACATGAATAAGAAAATATACCATAACCATTCAAAATGAAATGAAAAATTGCAGATTTACTTACTTCACCAAGAATAATCAAGCAATACAACCCTAGACTGCCAAGTAAATTCACCAAGAAATGATCCAAGTTGCAAATTTTAGCCTCCAATACAAGTGCGCCTCCCTATTTCAACCAATAAATCCCAAATAGGGTGCAAATTTCAGACCACACCTTCTTGTTTGAGGAGTTATGATGTAAAAATGAATGCACTTAATGTTTATTTATACAAAATTGGTGACCTTTAATTAATTTTAGGTCAAATAAAGGTCGACCTCGCCAATTTACAAATAAATTCAATTTAGACATAAATAAAATTAATTAGCAGCTAAAAACACTTCCAAGGGTGACTTCATGCTCTTCTAGGGTGACGTTGAGGCCTTTAGGTGGAACGTTGGGCTTGAAAGGTAGGGTGCTTGGCCTCCAAAGGCCCCAGATAAAGCCCACACATTCCATTAGTTTCATAAATTCCTAAAAAACAGAAACCATAGCTATGGATAATGTCCAGGGTCATGATGATAATGTCATGGGACTTCTAGGGCCAGCTTCTATGTGGAAGAGAAAGATCCCCCTGGGTCTAGGTATGCTAGGGTGCCCCAAAGTTACATCCTTCTTTCTTCTTGGTGAAAATATTTGATTTTGTCTTGCCCCTAGATGGGGTTACAACCTCCATCTATGGGATTTAAGCCCCATGAAGGTCCAAGCTAATCATTCCCTCACGTGTACCTGTCCACCGAGAAATGTCCTCCAATAACAACAAGTACGCCCTATAGGGGTTCATAAGTCACAGGGATCATAACATGTAAATCACATCCAATAATCAAATTACCCAAACATGTGCATCAAACCCCCTTTTACCTAGACAAATTCTCAAATACGTTATGCACTTTAACAAGTCAAGTTTGGAGAAGGTATCGCGGTGTCCTATTGGGCTAATCCTCCTTAAGTTTGGGGTGTTTCCCAGATGATATCCAATCCAGGTCATGTAAGTGTATGAGGTGGCATGGGGTGCATTGATAACACAGAAATGTAAGTCGTACCTGTGGGTTCCTTTGTAGAGGGTGAGTTGCACCTTGTCATAGATGTCATTGTTTCCTATCCCATTTTCTTCCTCTTACTCTTATATTTATTATCTTTTGATATTTTTCTTTTGTGCTTCAAGGGAAAATTTTAGGGACATTGTCCTGGCTTGGTGACCAGAGGTGACAACATTATCCACAAACATTTCATGGAGATGAGAAGGTTGGCTTGTGATGAGAACCCCTTACTATTGGCTATGCCACCAAGATCCACTACCCTAGTTTGGTGACCAGATAGGTGGTAGTGTCATACCTCTACATGTCTATGGTCATAATAGGTCATTGTTGAGTTGAGAACAAGGTACAAATATCATCGTTATCACCATGGTTTATGATATAATCTTGATTGATTTTTTTGTTAATTGGAAATAATTAGGATAGAAAATGATTAAAAGGTCTTCTAGAAATATTATTGAGTGATATTAGGTAATTTCTGAATTTCGATTTGAATTGTTTGATTTTATTGCAGGAATGGACAAATATTGTTAAGATCAAGATAGCTAAGAAGATTGTGAAGATGCGTAGACTATTGGAAGTCGAAGAAATCAGGCACAAATAAGTTTTCAGGAAGACCGATTCTCTATTTTGTACTCTTTATAAATAGTAAAAGCAGTACTTTTGAAGACCATGGGCCCAGTCGGAAGGAGTTACTATCTCAATCTGTAATCGTATCAATTTGATTTCAGTTTTGTGATTTAAATCTCTTTGCAATAGTTAAGATAAATGCGTGAGTGCGTTGATGTTTTTATAAATTGGTTATACTGTTTAATTACAGAGGATAGATGTTTCAATTGAATGTTATCGATTGATGTTCCATTTCCCATTGTTGTATTTTATTGCTTGAGAGTTCCTCTCATTTTCACATGCACTATCCTTTTATTAAATTTACAGTTGTTGTTCTTTTCGCTTAATTTTTCATTTGTTGTTCCTTCTCAATTTTATAGTACTTAAGTTGTTCTTTTCCAACAAGTTAGGCAATCATTGATAGATCAGTTTATTGAGTATTTCCATAGATTAAATTCCCGTTTCTTAGCTAGATGGATTCAGTAAATTATTCAGTGCCTTTAATTCACAACATGTTATTGATTAGATTATAATTCTGTTGAGTAATATCTTAGTTTCAAAGTTTTAATGAATGTGTGAGGAACTTGATTATTGATAAAATCAGATTTTCTTTGACTACATGATTTTAATCTCTACAACTATCTGCATAGACTTTGCTTATATTCTTGAAAGAAAAGACGAACCCTCGGCTGATGAATTAATGTTAAATTAAGGTTTTTTTTAGGACATCTTTAGAGCCCAACATTTTGGTGTCGTTGTTAGGGAGAATGTCAAAGATAGCATAGGTTGTGTGTCTGGAGGATGAGGTATTGAAAACGGAAGGTAAGAATCTATGTAGGCAACAAGTAAAATGCTTGTGCCAACACCTACCTTCAGCTGATGCATAGAGGTCATATAGGTACTTATAATTTTGTGTGAGTGTGTATGAATGAGAATAAATAACCTGAAAAACCAAAACCCCCACCAAAAACTACAAAATTCTAGGGCCCGATGCCCCATGGAAGAATCACTTTCATAGACAAAATTATCCGAAAAGATGAATCTCAAGCCTCGGTTGGACCCCGAAAAGGTTCCACCCGAATCCCTCAAGCAACAAATTCACCAACTGCATCTCATGCTGAGGTTCATAGTAGAACTGAAGGGACCAAACAAAGTTTTCAAAATACAGATACTCCACCTCTCAACCCTTTAGACAAGAGAAATTCTTGTAATATGGAAGAAGGAGAAGGGGAGACCAGTGGGGTTGCTAAATCAAATCCATCACCACCACTTGATCCTGGATCTCCTATGATTTTGATAGGATAATGTACACTCAAAATCCCAGATAGAGGTAGTGCAATTAAATCCCCTAAAGGACCAAATAATCAAACACCTTGAATAGAACACTCGGGCCAAGAAATCCCTGAAGATTATTGGCATATTTTCGACCAAATGGCACAACAAAATCCATCGCGACCCTAGACTTCCACTTTGTAATATCCTATAGTTGTTCTGGTTTCCAGTGCCCCAATGAAATCCATCCCCCAACAAAATCTGCCAACTTTTCATGGATTGATCTCAGAGGACCCTGAAGGGTTCTTGTTCAAATTTGATGTCCTATGTAGAGGTTATGACTACACCTCTGAACCACAAAAACTGAAGCTATTTCCTTCCACCTTGAAAGGAGAATCTTTGTGATGGTTTATGGGATTAGGAGGAGGAACTATAAATTCATGGGATGAAATGAAACATGCCTTCCTAACAAAATATCAAAATTATTGTAGAACCAGGGATGTAAAAGATGAAATCTTTCAAATGACTGCAAACGAAAATGAGACACTAGAAGAATATGTTGAAATGTTTCAGTATAACTTGAAAATATCACTGTACGGTACACTACCAGGTGAGGTACTTAAAGCCACTATGATAAAAGGCATGAAGGATGAATGGTTTAAAACATTGAATTTAATGGGGAAAGGTGATATTTATCAAGAAACTTATGATAACATTATCCAATTGTGCATCAGGTGTTCACGTGGAATTACACGAGCCATATTAGGAATGCAATCTCCCCTCACCAAAAACAACTACATTACTAGCGGGGGTGTCACCCGAGCAGAAGTTGGTAATCTTTTAGAAAATTTCAAAACTGACATTTTGAGCACTTTGACTACACAATTGGATGTTCTGTAGGATAAATAGAAACAAGCAGAAGCAGAACAGTCCTTGGCCATATTTTTCCACCGATGCATAAAGAAACATGGTCTGAGGGAATTTCCTTTGGATGTGGTTCGATTTTGCGCCATCTATGCCAAAGACCATGCGACATAACAATGTCCATCGCTCCCAGGACTAAAATCTATATTTAAAGAGGCAGAAGAGGAAAAAGAACTGATATATTTGATGGATCAGCATCACCAATGGCAGGCTTGTACCCCAAGTATGCTACAATATCCTTCCTCTTTCTTTTTTGGGTAGTATGGTCAGCAACATAATTCTAGAAACATATGGTAGGACCAACCATTTTCTAACCCCACCTGGAAGTCCCATCAATATCCTACTGCACCCTGGAAAATCAATCAGCTGCAAATCCCACTTGGCCTAACTCGCAATACCCTACCCCATATTGGTAGAATTCAATTAATAACCCCTATCCTTCAAAGTGGACTAACACAACTTCCCAAGGCCCCAATTGGAATCAAAATTGGTAGCACCCCATGGGGATGACCAATCAACCCATGGGGATGAATCCTCAAGCTCAACCCACTTTACAAGCTCCACTTCAATTACCCCAGAACTCTCTACCTCAAATGCGCCCTCAATTACTAGCTCAACCCAAACCAAATCCTAATAATAGACCAGCCCAGCTTGTGCAAATTATTGAGAATTTGGATGAGGAAATCAACTATGTAGGGTGCAACGAACTCCAGTTGAGGTCAGGGCACACAATTTCTTCTGAAGAAAGTAACATTCACCAAGAGCAGGAGAATGAAAATAATATACAACCAACAATAACACCCTCGACTGGGGTCATAAAATAAGAAGTAGAGTAGGGGGGGAAAACAATCGAGCAAAAAAATCCCGATGAGGACGTAATTCCTCCTCCCCCGTTTCCCGAGAGGCTAATAATAGTAAAACCAGCTGTATATCCTAACTTGAATATTGTAGGGGAACTAAATAATATCTATGTTAATATTCCACTCCTACAGGATCTGCAAGACATCCCAATTTATGTGAAGGAAATTAAGGAATTATGTGGGAAGAAGCATGTCACGAAAGCTAAAAATCCATCAATTGTTAGCGTGGTAGGAGCCTTTTTTGATCTTACTCTAGGAAAGAATGAGTCGGTAAGTATACAAACCTAGGGAATCCCATGGTAACAATACAGAGCATTGAAACCTGTAATTCCCTAGGTATCACCTCCTTCGAACCTACTTCAATTATGTTACAATTGGCTGATATATCAATGGTTAAAATAGTCAACACATTACAAGATATAGAAATTTCGGTCGATTCTTGGCAATACCCAACTGATTTCCTCATTATCAACCCAAGAAGTGGACTCTTTGGAAACCCATTGATACTAGGAATACCATGGCTCGAAACACCAGATTCATATATAGGGTGTGGCACGAGAAACATGACTCTCAGACTCAAGAATATCTCAGACTCAAGAGCCAACTAGAAGATGATGCGATCAATAGCTTCAATAACAACCCAACAATTATAAGCAACCCAACATGTCAAATGCTAAAAGCTATTTTAGATAATGAAGAATAGGGATATCCTTTGGAACAATTAATAGAGCAATATATCCCCACTACTTTTGTCCATAACAACATATCAGTTGAAATTGCACCAGGGAGGTTTCTGAATATTAATGCTAATTTGAATGAGTAACAACAACAAAAATTGATTCAGATCCTTTCTAAATATCAATAGGATTTTTCTTAGGAGTATTCTGACATGAATGGAAACAATACCCAACTCTGTACACATCATATATATATTTATAAATATGCCTAACCCATCTGACAACCCCAACGAAGATTGAACCCTCATCTCAAAGATGTTGTTAAAGAAAAATTACAAAAACTTCTAGATGTAGATTTCATATATCGTATTTCAAATAGTTAGTGGGTCTCTCCACTAGTAATCGTCCCCAAGAAGAATGGGAAATGGCAGATCTGTGTAGACTACAGAGAACTCAATAAATCTACCCAAAAGGACCACTTTCCCTTACCTTTTATTGATCATGTCCTTCACACTTAGCAGTGAAGCAATTCTTTTCCTTCCTAGATGGTTTTAGTGGTTACAATTAGATCCAGATTGCTCCAGAAGACCAAGATAAAACTACGTTTACATGTCCCTGGGGTACCTTTGCATATAGAGTATTTCCCTTTGGATTATGTAATGCTCTAGCCACATTCCAGAGAGCCATTATGAGCATATTTTCTGATCTAATTAATGAAGGACTTGAAGTTTACATGGATGATGTCACCCCTTATGGTATTGATTTTGATCAAGATCTACAGAATCTGGAGAAGGTACTGGAACGATGCATTGCTACCAGGCTATGTTTGAGTCATGAGAAATGTCATATGATGATGAATGAAGGTGTGGTGCTAGGTCACTATGTTTCTGTAGATGGAATTAAGGTAGATCCAACAAAAATAGAGGTAATCCTTAATTTGCCTACACCTCATACACAAACTGAGGTACGTAGTTTCCTTGGCACTGCAGGATACTACCGTAGATTCATAGAAAATTCTCAAGAATAACTACACCTTTACATGCTTTAACTAGTAATGTGGAATTTCACTGGTCTGATAAGTGTGATGTTGTGTTTGTAGAACTCAAAAGGTTGGCTTCAACAACACCGGTGCTGAGAGGACCAAACTAAAAATTGTCATTTCTTATTTCTACAGATGCATCAAATATCACCATAGGCATTGTCCTTGGACAGGAAGAAGACAAGAAACCTTATGTTATTTATTTTATTAGCAAAAATCTTACTCCCACTGAATTAAATTATATAGTAACAAAAAAAGAATTTTTAGTCGTTATACATGATATTAATAAATTCCTCCACTATATAACATGCTATCCATTTATTTTTTATACTGATCATTCTACTATTAAATATTTAGCTAACAAACCGATTACTAATGCGTGATTTACTCGGTGGTTATTACTATTGCAGGAATTCAACTTCACCATCAAGGATTGGCCCAAAAGAGAGAATATCGTTGCAGATTTATTATCTTGCATACCCAAAACAGATGATTCTTTGATAGTTGAAGACCGATTTCCAGATGAACACATGTTCGCTGTCACTATTAAGACGCCTTGGTATGCTGATGTGGCGAATTATCTGGCAGCTGGGAAACTACCAGCACACTTATCATCAAGAGAAAGGAAATTGATCATCCAATGTAGTGCACAGTTCACCTGGATTGGTGGATATCTTTTCCACACAGGGGTTGACCTCCAGATCTGAATATGTGTAAGAGATGATGAAATTTACGATGTCTTAAAGGCATGTCATGATGAGCCCTTTGGTGGATATTTTGCAGAATGCAGAACCGGGCATAAGATTTTAGAGATGGTCTACTATTGGCCCTCAATATTTAAAGATGTGAAGAAGTATGTCTAGGTGTGTGATATCTGTCAAAGGATGGGTCGACCCGACCAAGCTGATGAAATGCCCCTACAAGCACAAGTTGTCATGGATGTTTTTAGGGGCTAAATTTCTCTCATGGGCTAATTTTCCAAGGTTTTTCCCCAAAAAATATTCGCTATTCTAAAAATCATTCGCCCAAATTCTATACAATAAAATTATTTTACCTTAAAAATCGCCAAAATTTATACAAACAATATAAAATCCTTAGAAATTTGAATATTTTTATAAAAATATCGCCAAACATTTTATAGTTGGCATATGAAGGATTAGTAATATTCACCAAGGTTTCTACATTTTAAAATAAATTTCCATCCTTAAAATCATCCCTGGTAGTCGCAGAACCTTTTGAGAGATGGGCATTGGACTTTGTTGCCCCCTTCAACCCAAAATCAAATCAAAAGGCTTATATCCTAGTTGCAACATACTATATGACCAAATGGGTGGAGTCAATAGCCTTTTCAAACACAATGAAGGAAGAAGTCATTAAGTTTCTCTTCGAATTATTTGCATGCTATGGATTACCCAGGGAAGTGATCACTAACAGAGGGTCGCAATTTACAACCCATAAAATCATGGCCACCCTACATAATTATGATATTAAACACAGATTTACTTCCCCCTACCACCCACAGGAAAAAGAACAAGTAGAAAGTACCAATAAAGTCTTGGAGGCGATTTTGAAAAAAACAGTCTCAACAAACCGTCAGAATTGGGCAGCCAATCTTCCAAATTCCTTATGCGCCTATCGCATGACATGGTGTAACACTATTGGATACTCTCCTTATCATTCATTCTATGGAAAAGAACCCACCTTTCCAATTGAATTTGAGATCAAGACTCTAAGGATATCCCAGGAATTGGGTTGGATCTTACGGAGGCACATACACAACGCTTACAACAACTCAATGAGTTAGATGAATCACGCCTGTTCTCCCTAAAATGCACAACTGTTATTAAACAAAAGAGTGATATTTGGCACGATAAGCATATCAAGAAGAAATCCTTTTAGAAAGGCGATTGGGCGCTTCTCTATGATTCCATATTTTAGGAGTTTCCTGGAAAATTATAGATAAGATGATTGGGACCATATGAAATCAATGAGTTCCATGATAACGACACTGTCACTTTAGTTACCATCGATGAGTCTGGATCTCCCTTTTTGGTAAATTGACATCGATTACGACTCTACCATCAGTCGCTTTCAAAATAATCTTTTTGTAGATCCTCATATTCATATTTTAGCTAGCTGGGAAGGTAACCCAACAACTTCAACTTCATAAAATTATGATTTTTACCAGCACTGTACATATTGTATATAGTTTTCTTATAGACTTGATTGAGTTTTTAGTTTTTACTTTATAGGGAAGTCACTTGAGAGAATAAGAACTAGAAAAGATGATTGTAATGCATATAGTTCACACTCTTTTTTATTCCTTGCTCCTGTCTCACTTTGTAAAACCCATCAAATATAAACCTTGTTTTCACAAAAGATGAATATGTCAAGTTCCACCACAAAATTTGGCTGACTATAATGAATGCATGACACTAAAAAACCATTCAATAATTTGATTATTGAATAAACCTACCCATAAAAATTGAATGAATTTAGTTGATGACTAATCAATCCTAGACTCGCTAAAACAAAAATGCCCGTGGAAGGTTTCCAATCACTTAATTAGATGGTTAAAAATTTGAACATCATCGTTGTCGTTCATTTCAAATGGAAGAACTGTCGTTCCCTTCGTACGATTGTTGTTCCCTTCGTGTGATTTTTGTTCCCTTTCCGTAAAGTTGTCATTCATTTGAATGGAACAACTGTCGTCCCCTTCATAGGATTGTTGTTCCCTTCGCGGGTAGTGTCGTCCATTTGAATGTAACGACTGTTGTTCCCTTTGTTACAACTATTTTTCCCTTTGTTGTGATTGTCATTCCTTTTTCGGATAGCATTGTTCATTCGAAAGGAACAATTGTTGTTCCTTCTATAGTTTTTCCTTATTGCTGCTCCTTTTTCTCAAAGTCACGATTCTTTTCTCATAAACAAGCATGGTATTATTACGTTAGCCACTCCTTTGGGTATGACCTTCACTAATCAATTTTCACCAGCATCACTTCTAATTATCATAGTAACAATTTGTCATTTTTTTGTGGACTACCTAGCATGCCTTATCGAATTTTTTTTGGATTAATTTCTCTGAATTATCTTAAATATTGTTCATAATCCTTAACCACCATAATTCATTTATTTCCCCTATATATACATATGGAATTATTACACTTCTTATACCATCCCTCACTCTTAAGGAGTAGATGAGCCTCCCTTAATAGAGCCTAAAAAAAGAAAAAAGAAAAAAAGAAAGAAAAATGATGGAAACAAAATTAAAGTAAAGTAATAAACTTCTCCCACAAAGGATAGGGGGTCTGATAATGAGCCAACCTTCCACGATCATCATATAATAACATAAGTTACATTCCCACTATGGATACCACACTAGGGCAATGGCCTTTGGCATTTTTATCGTCAAAGGAAAAGAGGTCTCATCACGAGCCGACTTGTTAACTTAGGTTACGATCTAGTGAGTGGAATTATTGTTATCTGGATACCAAACCAGGATAGTGGTATTTTTGGGAAAATACGATTCAAACTATTAAGGATACGAGCTCATATATGGGTTAAAAGGTAACCCTGTCGAGGATATGGATGCCTGCTGGCAGCAGTGGCTCTGCCTATGGTATCGAAGTTTACTTTAAATATGCCAAGTTTTTTATGTGTTCCTAGACTTCCTTTCCTAACAAAAAGGATATCATTCCAGTTATATCCAATAACAAGGGAAAGTAACAACGTTATGACATGTTGATGCATCCCCCCCTACTCTCCCGTAGGGCTTGTGACCTCCTGGTCTTGGATCTCCGATTCTAGAGTCGAGTGACTCTTTGAAACCTTAATGGTTTCCTTATGTGACTAAAAACATGATCTTTCAACTTCTTGTTGCAGGTTTTAATGGCACCCACAACCCTCCCTTTCGCTCTCCTGTGAAAGTTCAGAGTGCCGGTGTTATAACAAGATTTGCCTCACCATTGTTATCTTGCATATAGGGCCTTTTTCCATTTCCCTATGCAGACTTTTCATTCCTTTTTGATGAATCTAGAGCTAAAAAATATACGTTTTTCCACATATACACTCCCTAACTGCTATGCAAGATCTGTATATGCTTGCTGCTCCATTACATCTCGCATATATCGAGATTTGTGCCAAAAATACAAAATGAGGTCGGGTTTCCATGTCACGAAAAAATATCTCTGATCCTTGGCCTTCCATGTACTGGAAAAGTTCCGACTCATCCCTTCAGTTGCATTCTGGAGGCTATAAGATCACAATTTCGAACTATGGAAAAGGAGGAGAAAGCATTCAACTTTGAGAGAAAAGTTACTATGGAGAAATTACTTTATATTGAGTCTACATCCCTTTGTCCCTCAAGTTTGAACATAGTGTTTGGCCCCCAAGCTCTTCCCTTATTATTGAGAGGACCTCTTTGCCTCTTTCTCATGAGCTTGCCTTTGGTGGAGGATTAAAGTGGTGGGGACCCAGTTGGAAGGAAATTGGTTTCTTGGTTTCGAACCATGCCGACACAGAAGTCTGTAATGTTAACACTTCTGCTGATCAATTATTAATAGAAATACTCCTTTCCCGTCCTATTGGTATCTTGCAAATATATGATTATTATCCATGGGCATGTTTGTAATGTTTATTAATGGATTATTCTATCTGATGTGCTAAATCCATTTTATATCATCACTATATACTTGCTTTGCTTGTTTATTGAGAACTTCTCGTAGGTATAAAGTTTTGGGTCAATGTGTTCAACGGTGGAATATCATCAAACGTTGGATTGAGGTAGGCCTCTTTCTTGTATTGCACATTAGTCTATATAGCATATGTTGGAATTGAGTTGATTTATGCAGTCATACCTGTCTTTTGTGGTTTACCCTTGGCCATAAAGAGTTTTTTCCTTGTAATAGAAATGGCGACTCCACTGGGGAGAGATCTTCCTTCTAAAGGTTGAAGCACTTTTTCTTCTTACATTTCTCTTTTTCCTTTGTATTTCTTGTCGTATCACTGCTTGACAGATCCTGTTCACTCTGAGTCTGAGTTTTCAGCCTTGTTACCCTTACTTGACCTTGTTTTAAAACATATATGCCATTTTTTCCTTGACAGTCGTGTATACACGCTTGTTGTCTCATTGCAAGAAGCGTATATACGCTATGTTCTTCTGAACAATCACGTATACCACTTCCCCTTACTTGTTTGCTTGGTTGAGTGACTGTTGGGTAGGATTTAAAGATGTTTGAGCCTTCTTAGGTCTCTGCAATGTTTGTTGAGATTACCTGGGATGACAAGAAGCTTGTTTGGAGTTGAATTTTTGGGCGTAGTCTTTCTCTTTGTTTTCTATTTTTAATTTGTCCTTGGCTTCTAGGTTGTTTGCTTGGCTGCCTAGCATTCTACTTGAGTTACTTCTTTTATACACAATAGAATTCATCTGTCAAGTTTCTTATCAATCCATACATTTTCTTTTTAAAATATTGAAAATACAAAAAATAGGCATTTTGCATTGGTTGGCATTTTTGTGTTTGAATTTTTATCATTATCTTAGCACATTTTAGAGAAAGATTGTATTTTACATCTGATTTGAAATTGAAGACTACATTGTTTTTATTAACATATCATTCATTGAAAAGTTAAAGATAGACTTTTAATTATATCCATATTTATTTTCTAGCAGAGTCATAACACCATGAGTTTCACTTCCATAATTTTTTGAGTAATCACGACCAATAAAATTTGCGCTTTAAAATAAAATTGATTAGTCATGATTTTATTTTTAGGCTGCACAAACTACCTTAGAATTTAGTGCCTTGGAATAGGATTTTGTGAGTAAACTTCTCCAAGGCAATTAAATCAACATATGTGTCTAAGATAGGGAGTTGATAAGTCCATTGTATAATCGGTAAGATCAGGAGGCTTCGCTCACACTAGAGTTAATCACGAGGTAGTGCGAAGTTAGTTGAAGGGATAACCCTTGGATACTCACCTAGTGCCAAATATATTTCTGTGGATTTATTCATATTTGGGGATCTTGCTAGTGCCCATACCTCTGTGAGAGGCGTGATTTCAAGGTTTCGAGCTTTTCTACCCTACCCATACGGTGATCCAGACTTACGACTGCTCGCTTGTGCATCGGTTATATAGTGGTTTATTAGTTTCTTGACTTAGGTATCTCATAGGTTACTTGCAGGGGTTATTCTGCTTGTATCCTGAGTCAGATAAGGGTCAGACAACAAACAACCTTTATGGAGGATTACCTTTCTGAGGGGATCTGACCGACTGGTTGTTAAGCCCACGAGGGCCCTTATAACTAATTTTTTTACCTCCAAAATTTAGTGGCGAGTCTCAGGTCCCTCTTGGATGAGACATACCTTCTTTAGAAAGGGATGGCACTCAGCCACTTTAGCCCGTTTACATGCATATTAGTCGTTTTAATTTTTTGGTATGCTCTTTGACTACTAGTCAACCCTAGGCATCTATTTTGGGTTTCATCATTATGGACACTGGAGTTTATTTTTCTCCCTCATTCACTGCTACCCACCCCATGATACCTGCTAATTTCATGGGGAAAGACCCTCCCATTTTTTACAATGGTATGTCGAACTACAACGCTCAGTCTGCACCTTAGGTCTCTAGCCATTTTTATTTTGATATGACTTCCCCCCTACTACCTTGTCCCTGGCCCACATATATGAATCTTAGCATTGGACCCGGGGGCACCATGGCTCTGATGCCTACTTCTTCATTTGATATGAGTCATGTCCCCGCGGGAGGTTGGAACCTTCCCCCCTATGGATCCAATACTATCTATGCTCTTTCAGGAGCCAGTACTTAGATGGGTTCCTAGCCCACTTATTACCCCCCACCCATGTATCTTTCATTTGTCATGTTAGTTCCTTCGAACACTTTTTCTATGATAGGTCCTCAATTACCACCAGGTCTTTCATATGGAGAGAACTAGTTTTATGGTTCAGGCTACCCTCTTTATGGGACTCCTTCACAAGGGGGAAACATATATCCTCACTTGAATAATCCTTATCCTACCTCGATCTCTTCACATACCTCAGTGATGATGCTCGTCCAAACCTCTTCAGACCATTTTGGCATGAACCAAAACCTTTATGGGCTAGGGCAAGAGGTATACCAAGATCCTACATGGCTTGCAATTTTTCAGAATCAATCTTTCCCCGGACCATGGAATCTAATGCCACCATCAATCGCCAGCTCAGTCACTATCAGTCATACTAGTGATCCATCTCCAACCTCTTCCAGTTATGTCAGAGATGGGTCAAATTATTCTACAAACTATGTCGACAACTTGCCCCCAACCTATACCAATTATGTTGGGGGCACCGTCCTTTTTCCCCCGAATCATAGCCATGTCATGTCTCCCACTTCTATTCATCATCCAGGAGATGACTCTCTTTCCCCTGCTAGTTACATCAAGAAGCCCAGACACCTTGGACGTAAGCCTAAATTATTTTGCAAGACTTGAGAAGGAAGTCACCTTACTCGTTTGTGTCTAATTACTGTCGAGATACCATAAGCGTGGGGCTCATCCAAGAGCCCTTCAAATTCTGAGGCATCTGTGGTTTCTCTTCACACCACTTCTCCCTTGATCATCTTGGTGGTTCCACCGACACAATATTCTCCCAACCTCACCCCCTTATTTAAGGGTGAAGCGTCTCTTGCCCTCATTACTATGCTTCCTCTTCAGCCTATAGTTGAAGAAGTGGCCACACCAGTGCAATCTCTGGTCAACCCTACTCACCCTCAAGAGAATGATTCACCTTTCAGCCATGTCATCAACATTTCACACCCTTCCCCTTCTGAACGAGAGAGATTTATTCTTCCCTCAAATTCTCTCCCTCCAAGTCCCGACGAGGTTCCTTTTGATTGGGATGACCTGATGGGATGTCCCATTCCCCCAACTATGTCATTTCCATTAAGAGACATTATTCAAACCATCATGGAGTCTGTATCCTCCATTAGCACCTTCTCCTCCTTGACTTGGAAAGCCTTGGGTTTTTCCAAGTTCTTGTCAGCTATCCGCGAGATATTTACTTTCGGCAGAAGGCCGGGACAAGAGCCTTGGCCTCCCCCTTTACATGTTGATTAGACTCCCATAACGAGTCTCAATTAATCTCTTTTTCGACTCGTCCAAAAACTGAAAAGATCACCGAGTGATTAATCCCTTTCACACTCGTTAAAATTGGATTTGAAAGATCATGAGTCCTAGTTAAGATCTTTTCTGACTCGCTATCAAAAAAAGAAAAGATTATTGAGTGAACTTTTCTTTTCACACTCATAAATTGGATTTGAAAAGATGTCTATTTGGCACAATTTTACCCCTTTTTTACACCAAGTAGACTAAAGGATATAAAAAAGGAAATTTTTGTGGTGTTAAGTTGTGATTGCATCTCATGCCCTTGCTTGTTGTATTGAGTCGTTAGCTGGTTCTCGCTTTGCGTTATAAACCATTGCCTAAGCAGTTTGCATCCTCAACCAAGCAAAGCCTTGTTTTTATCCTTCGTAATTTGACACCCTATACCCTGGAGGGAACATCACCCCAAGTGTCCATCTCCCACATGCATTTCCTTGCATTGAGCATAGGTATGTTCCACTGTTGGAACCGGTTTTTCTTACTTGCGACACTCGTTCCCTCCTCTGTATCATAGCATTCATTTGTTATGAAAAAACGAAAAAAAAACAGGCGAGAAGGGAATACTATATTGTAATTGGCAGTAGTCATATCTCCTTTGAACATAGCACAAAGTTATTGAGTCCATAATTTTGGGTTTAGCATGGCCTTAAAAAGTTGAACCTGCTACAAAGTTTTCTCTACTGACTAGTTACTCTTCCAGTCCCTATAGAGAATGTTATTGATGCCTCCTGCATCCAATTGTCACATCATTGAGTCCATGTTGCGGGAGTTCACCATATGTCTCATGCTCTTGTTCAAAGGAAGTCTATCAACCTGTGTCAACCACTCCTCAGAAATCTTGACTTTGCATTTCATCCATACCCTCAGTTTGTCTCCGAATCACATGATACTGTGGTCTTATCATGCACCTTGGCCCTACTTCCATCATTGGTAGGTCACCTTGAACCCAACAATCAACATTTCATCATTGGTCGTTGACTGGGTGGTTTCCCTTGTGATCGACGGCAAGCCATCTATTCACACTTTGGGATTCGTGCAGTGTCTTGGATTCCATTAGCCTTATTTTTGGTTTCCTCGCCTTTGTCAACAGTTTTTCATCATTGGCTGCTATTCAAAGAGTCCTTTTCGTGTACCACTTTCATTTGGTACACACGAAAGACACACAGGGTCGTTGGTTCGTGAACATGTTCTTCATCCGATCTCCACCAAATCATGAAGGTCCTGCTTTGTTCCTTGTGTTGACTGATGAGAGATGCCTCAATGCTCTCCTTTCAGCGGGTCCCCTTCCATCGACTTCAACTCATTTATTATGGATATGGGACCTAGAGTTTTATGAGTACCTTGAGGCTTGCAGCCATTAGTGGCAGGCTCTCTCGCCATTGAAAGATGGGAATACATCAATGTCTCTTGATCAATGGATCTCTCAAGTGTTCGACACCAACTTATTTATTCACATTTGTATAGATGTACTCGGTGCCTTGATACCTACTTTCATTATTGGTAGGTTGTCTCGTGTTTGTTAACGATATACTTCAATCACTGGTAATCAAACGATGTCTCATCGTGTTTGAACTCAACTCATTTATTCACATGATGTAGACTTGCACCATTGGCGGATAGTGTAGAAGACTTGAAGACATCACTTTGTGGCCACAACTTTCCTAAGTTGTTTCTTCCATATCATTGGACCAGTAGCTATTTGACTTCAGTGATCATGGGAGATCGGATTGTACTCCATGGTATACAAATATCTTCAGATTGATTTTTGATATTGGTTTCACTAGGAATTTTTCGTGACTATGACAACTTTTGGCGTATAACTACATTTGTATTTGCCTATTCATGGCCATGAACACTAGTTTGGTATATTTTCCACATGGTTCTGCATTGTATTCTTGACAACCATGTATGCAAAGTAAGTACATAATGTAATGAGCAATTGAGTTCATACAACTGGCTCTCTACCACTCCACTTCTGGGTTATTAATAATGTATTTCGGTCATCGCAGATACTCCTCTGATCTCACACATTAGGGGGCATATATTATAGCAAGATTTGCCTCACCATTGCTATCTTGCACAGAGGGCCTTTTTCCATTTCCCTATGCAGACTTTTCATCCCTTTTTGATGAATCCATAGCTAAAAACTATACATTTTTCCACATATACACTCCCTAACTAGTATGCAAGATGTGTATATGCTTGCTACTCCATTACAACTCCCATATATCGGGATTTGTGCCAAAAAATACAAAATGAGGTCGGGTTTCCATGTCACGACAAAAGATATCTGATCCTTGGCCTTCCATGCACTAGAAACGTTCTAACTCAGCCCTTCAGTTTCATTATGGAGGCTATAAGAGCACAATTTCGAACTATGGAAAAGGAGGAGAAAGAATTCAACTTTGAGAGAAAAGTTACTCTAGAGAAATTACTTCATTTTGAGTCTGCATCCCTTTGTCCCTCAAGTCTGAGCACAATGTTTAGCCCCCAAGCTCTTCCCTTATTATTGAGAGGACCTATTTGCCTCTTTCTCATGAGATTGCCTTTGGTGGAGGATTGAAGTGGTGGGGACCCAGTTGGAAGGAACTTGGTTTCTTGGTTTCGAACCGTGCCGACATGAAAGTCTGTAATGTTGACACTTCTGCAGATCAATTATTAATAGAAATACTCCTTTCTTGTCCTATTGGTATCTTGAAAATATATGATTATTATCCATGGGTGTGTTTGTAATGTTTATTAATGGATTATGCTATCTGATGTGCTAAATCCCTTTTATATCATCACTATATACTTTCTTTGCTTGTTTGTTGAGAACTTCTCACAGGTATAAAGTTTTGGGTCAAAGTTCTCAACGGTGGAATATCATCAAACGTTGGATTGAGGTAGGACTCTTTCTTGTATTGCACATTAGTCTATATAGCATATGTTGGAATTTATTTGATTTATGCAGTCATCATACCTGTTTGTTGTGGTTTACCCTTGGCCATAGAGAATTTTTACCTTGTAACAGTCGGGCATTAGCTACTTTTTTCTGGTAAGCCCCCTCTTGATGTGACCTCGATGATGACCATGTGATTATGGGTGTGACTACAAGTGGTTTGATTTCAAAATACTTTTGGGCTCGCAATCCTCCTCAATCCTCCACGTGTCCTCCTAATGAAACCGCGGTTCAGATTGTGTACCGCCCTTGATATCTTAAAATCCATGCAACTTCTGTTCCTGTAATGTTACGAGATCATTGATCTCATGATCTTGACGATAACATCTGAATCGATGGTTCAGATCTACACCTTTCGAATCTATGGACTAGATATGTCCCTCCTTCAATCAATGACTATGATCTCCTTCATAACTTTGGACTTTGGGGCTTTGAAATATCAAATCCAACTTTCTTCCATACTTGAATCTTCCGAAACTCATGATCTGTTGACACCTCTCTTTCCTGATCAATGGTTCTTCTCCCAGTTCAGAGGTTTGACCTTTCAACTCATATCAACGGTCCTATGACCCTCTTCTTGATCGACGGTCAAGATCTCCTTCGGGTCTCTGGATTTATGAGATCTCAAATATCAAACTTATTTTTCCCAATGGTTGTTACCTGGAGTTTGTGATCCACTGACGCGTGTCCTCCTGATTTAATGATCGAGGATTTATTTGGGTATTTACCCAGAGATCACATATGTATGCCATGTATCCTTCGAATCCAATGACTATGAACCACTTCGGGACCTTACCCGGAGTTTGCGGATTCATTCCACGTCTCCCTTAGATCTCATGGCCTAGATTTTACTTTGGGTCTTCACACTTCGGAAATCTCAGATCTCAAACTGAAAACTCACTTCAACTTTCCCAGAGCTCACGATCTGTTGACAAGTGTCCACTTATAGATCAACGATTCTTGGCCCTTGATCTCTTTGGTCTTCGGGTATTTCAACACTTTAACCTTCTCCTTCCTCTAAATCCTCCAACCTATCGACATGTGTCCTTCTAGATCCAATGGTCCAGATTTGCTCCGACCCTTCAGCTCTCCTCTCTTCGGAAATCTCAAATTTCAATTTCGCCTCTTCCCAGACTCATGGTATCTGACGACTCAGATTTAGTTGGGCGATCTGATGCTTTGAGTTTTCCTCAAAAAATATGACGATTCATATCTGTTCCTGCTGATCAGGTGGTTGAGATTCTATTTCGGATATCTGGCTCTTCAGGCTCTGGAAATCTCAGTTCTCAACTCTTGTGAGTTTTCTCTCTCCCCTGTGTACATAGCACTAAGGCTCATGCACTTCACTCTGATCAAACAACTATTGATAGTTTTCATAGTGATCCAATTGCCACTGTCACTCCTCCTCCTAAGCTTCTGAGTTCTTTGTGAATTATAATATTTTGTAAGTGTTCAAAGGTTTCGAACCTTTGCTCCTCCTACGAGTCCAACTATTGGCTATCTTTGACACTTTATGGAAAGTGCTATCCCTTCTGAGCTTCGTCCTTAAAAGGATTTCGATTCCCCACACACACCTTGCATTCTCAAGATTTCGATAACTCAGATCGAAGGATTTCTTGAAAATAAATTCTTCTCGCCCGCCTGGCGTTACTCTGCTTCAGGTTCTTCGACACTTGGTCATTTCACGATGTTGTGAACACCTTGCACCTGGTCTAAGTTCCCTTTGTTCTCTTTGAACTTCTCTGAGTCAATCTGAGACTCAATCAACGCACTCCTTGCATTCGATATGCACACCTTGCATACAAGTGTTAGAAGAGAAACAATTGAAACTCATCCAGTTTTTTCCCGAACTCATACAGTCAACCTCTCGAACAATCATACATGAACGAAAATGAAAATAATCAAATACACGAAATATCATAGTCATTCAATCACACGTTAAATGCACATAGTCCAAGGATTTGGGACAATTCTATCTATTCTATTAATTCATGAAAACAAATTACATAATGTTTCTTCTACTCTACTCTGTTCTATTGATCCTTCCAATCTCTTACAATACTCATACATTCTGATGTATTACAATGCAACATTAAACTATATAAGGACAGGTTCCATGAGCTCTCTCGTCCTGTCTGCAACCTATCCTATCAAACTCTTAGCGGTTACCTACTCTATCCTATTACAATAACTAACACTTATTGCCAAATAAGAGTCAAAACTCAATATCTGCAATCCCTTACAGTCCTTCACAACTTTACAAACAAGTTACATTTTTAAAATGTTGTTTACAAAATATCTCAACAACCCGATTTAATTCTGAGTTAATTTCTGATTTGAAATTTTGTCATTGCTGAGATGTTGTTCGTTTGCCTCCATGCTTGTGTTTTGACTTTCAAGGAGATGCTCCTGCATCATACTCCTCTTGTTAAAAAAATTCATGGACTCATGTCCATGAGCTTATATACTGTCTTTCCATGCTTCAAAATATCAGGTTCTGTAACCCAACCTGCATCTTCCATTGGATGATCTTTCCACTTCACTAAGTATTTAGGATATGTATTTCTCCTGGTCTTCTTTCCATCTCGTTGTTCAATGATTTTCTCCATCCGAGGTTTTTCTATTGTGGAAAATTGTTCTTCCCAATGAACTTCTTTCTGATCTTATGATTCTCCTGCCTCATATCTCCTGTAAGGATATAGTTCTGCAAAATTAAATATCGTCGATATCCCAACATTGTCTGGAAACACAATTTCATAAGAATTGGTTGCAATTTTTTTGAGAATCCTGCATGGTCCTATCTTGTTCATCTTCAATTTGTTATATTTTCCCCTTAGAAACCATTCTTTTCTCAAATGAGGTAAAACTTCATCTCCAACCTCGAATTGAACTTCTCTCCTCTTTTGATCAACTCTACTCTTGTATTTATGGTTGTTGTTCTCTGACTTTGTCATGGAGTTTCTACATTTCTACTGCAAAATCCCCTTCTCCAGGACTTCTGAACTCATCTTGATTTAGATCTCTCTGTTAAATTAAGTATTAGTTTATAATGGTCAATTAGAAATTAGACTTAGGCATTAATAAAGTCAAAGTGACTTTAGGTTAATTTATTTTCTTTTAGGTCAGATATTTTCTTTTAGGTTATATTTTCACTTTATCCCACATTCATAAACTGGTTTGACTCTACTTGATTGTAACGTATATAAGAAATCTATTTTCTCTCTTATTTCATTGATTGAATAAAGACAGATAACCTTATTCAAGTTATCTTAGTTTCTGTGTGTGATCGATTTCTGTTACATGGTATCAAAGTGATGTTAGGGCCATGGAGTCTGGGAGCACGTGAAGACCTAGGGACTGCTACCAGTAGTGACGGATCGAGGGATCACTAGCGTAGCACACTCAAGGAGCTGAAAGGGTTTCATATTATCCGGAGCTGGGTTCATTTGATTTTTCGGTTTTAAAAGCCAGATTACAGGTATTTTGCCATTATTTATCTCCTAAGTTTGGTATTTTATGATCATCTATGGCTACATTGACCAACATCATGTTGGAAGGAAACCAAAAGTTCTTTGGGAAGAACTACAATATCTGGAAGCAATGCATGTTGGCCATTTTTGCGTATCGGTGCCTGTCAGATGTTGTTCTGGGCACAAGTCCCTGTCCCACGGTTGTAGGTAAAGACCAGGACAATTTTGATGGCCAAGATAGAGAGGTCGTGATGCTGATCAAATTGTCTATGATAGATGAGATGCTACCTAAAGTTCAGAATGAGAAGACTGTACAACGATCTGGAAACAGTTGAAAGAGACCCATGAGATTTCAGATTAGGGTCGAGCATTCTTTTTAAAGAATATGTTGTTCTCGATCAAGATGAGTGAGGGTGACTCTCTCCAAGAGCACTTTCTCAATATCAAGGACATCCGAGAGAAGTTGGAGGCCATTGGTTGGAAGATGGCATAAGAAGACATGGTGGTGATCACACTGAACAACTTTCCAGGGTCCTATGAGCATTTCATTAAGACCCTAAACATCACAGCTACAGATGTTGACCTGAATTTTGGAGAGCTATCCAATAATCTCTTGTAGCAGGGCAGGTGGAAGAAAAAGTTTGGGAGTAGCAGTGAGACAGAGGGTTCAGATCAGGACTTTCTAGCTAAATCTAAAGGAAAATGCAAATGGACAAGGAAACCTAGTCCAGGCAATGATGAGGATGCCACCAACAACCTGACGACCATCACTTGTCATTATTGTGGCAAGACTGGCCATATGAAGAAGCACTATAGAAAGCAGTTGGCAGATCAGAAGCACAACCATGGAGGGTCTCAGCAGAAGGCCCATGTCGCAGAGCACACAAAGGAGAAGGAGGCAACCTTCTATGCCTTTATGGCCTATACACAAGCATATCAGTCCAATTCATTTGCTTGGTTTTTTTATTCAAGCGCATCCAGGCATTTCACCAATTGGAAAGATTGGTTCACAGAGTTTACACCTAGTCCATCCAAAGACTCGGTGATCTTCGGTGGAGGTGAGGAGTATAATATAGTCAGCAAGGGGAATGTTTAGATTTCCTTTGGAGGAAAGATGATTATGTTTCTCAACATCCACTATGTGCCAAGTATGGATCTTAATCTTCTCTCAGTTAGTTAGATTATGAGGCACTCTCCTCACTTGGATGTCAACTTTAGCAATCACAAGTGCTATATCATTGACAAGAATACCAAAAAGATCGTTGCTCTTGGTGTGGAGGACCATGGTCTGTTCAGATTGGTGGATATTGGGCAGGGCAGAGAGCATGCACTGGCAGTGAAGAGTGCATCACACATATGCACACTATGGCATCATAGGTATGGGCACCTCAATTTTAACTACCTCTCTCAGTTGGCACGAGAGAAACTAGTAGATGGACTTCCAGACATTCAGCAGAAGATTCAGGGAGTTTGTGGAGCTTTCCAGGCAGGGAAGCAACATCAAGCACCATTTGAGGAAGGACAAGCTTGGAGAGTACAGAGGGTCCTTCAGCTGGTTCATGCAGACATATGTGGACCAATGAACACAACATCAATCACCGGTGCCAGGTATTTCCTTCTGTTTGTTGATGATTTCAGTAGGAAAATGTGGGTGTATTTTTTGAAGTTGAAGCTTGACGTGTTTAAAGAATTTCAAAACTTTAAAGAATTAGTCAAGAATGAGTCAGGTTGTCATATTACCTCTCTTAGATCTGATAATGGTGGAGAATTCTGCTCCAAAGAATTCAATAATTTTTGTGCTAAACATGGGATCAAGAGACAATACACCACACCCTATACTCCACAACAAAATGGGGTGGTTGAAAGGCAAAACTGCACTATCACAGAGATTTCTAGATGTATGTTGTAGAACAGGTGTGTTCCTAATAGGTTTTGGGCAGAGGCAATGTTCACAACAATGTACTTTCTGAATAGATCTCCCATGATGGTGGTAAAGCAGAAGACTTGTTAAGCCCTAATATTGGCTCATTACCACTTAATTGGGGCATATTAGATTAGTAATGTTATTTTATTTATGTCAGATTTAGGCCATTAGTTGTAATTTAGATTAGTAATGTTGTTTTATTTATGTCGGCTTTAGGCCATTAAACCTCCTAGTCTCCTATATATACCAAGGAGACATTTTCATTTTGAATCATCTTGTACTTGAACATCTAAGTGGGGTAAAAGGAGGTTGCCCCCTCGAAGAGGATTATTATTTGATATTATCTCTTTTTCAAGGCGTTGAGTACTTTTCCTGAGGTTTTTCTATGCTATATTGATGTTTGGTTCTTAACATATGGTATCGGAGCTCAAGGTCTTGGGGTTTCGCTGCTACATCAGAGACACCATGGTATTTTCTCTATAACTTTTTTCCTACAACGTTTCAGAAGGAACGGCTTGGAGAGTATTTATAAGACGGATCAAGGTACGTTGGGTTCAAAATTTAACTCCTGAGGCCTTATACTTTCGGAGATATATCCTGTACAAGATAGGGTTCTGGAATCATCCTGAAATGAGTCTTTGCAACATTTTCTCTATAAAAAATTTTCTGTAACGTTTCAGACCCTGAAATCCAGGGGCCATTTAAAGAAATTAGTTTTTTATCTGTGGTAAAAATTTCAACTTCTGGGTCATCACAAATTTGTATATACACCTTGTGTAAGATAGGGTATCTGACTAGTCCTATTGGCTAGTCTCAAGTAGGTGTTCCAGGTAAAACAATCATAACTTCTTCCTAGAGTATCAAAATTGGGTGGGACTGGTTGCATTGGATCGTGGAAATTCTGTAGTATTTTGGGTGCGAGTTTCAGAATTTTATATCAATTATTTTGTGCGGGGAACACTATAAAAGTGAGATCTCCTGGAAAGGCCAAAAATCAGCAAGTTGTGGGGAAGTTATCATAAATTCCACTTGGAACATCCAATTTTGATCAGACCTGTGGCATTGAAGAGACGAAATATCAGAGAAATACATAAGATAAAGTTTCATAC
>ML797945.1:68752-83534 GCA_009831015.1 Picea engelmannii | reverse complement strand
GAAGTATAAAGATGAGATAGAGAAGGCCATCAAGGAGCTTCTAGACATGGGACACATCATACCAAGTTCAAGCCCATTTGCTTCGTCAGTAGTCTTGGTGAAGAAGAAGGATGGAATGATGAGAATGTGCATTGACTTCCAGGCTTTGAATAAAAAGATGATCAAAAATAGGTACCCCATACCCAGGATTGATGAGTTGTAGGATGAGATGCATGGAGCTATATATTTCACAAAAATTGATCTTCGCTTAGGCTACCATCAAATCAAGATGAGGGAGGAGGACATCTCAAAAACAACCTTTAGGTGTCACTATGGCCATTACGAGTTTTTTTGATGCCCTTTGGGTTAACCAATGCCCCAGCCACATTTCATTCTTGCATGAACCATGTGTTCAACAAACAGCTGAGGAAACACTTGTTGGTATTCTTTGATGACTTGCTCATTTACAACAAGACCTCGGAGGAACACCTTCGACATGTGGACCAAATCCTTTCAATCATGGAATAACAGTCACTATATGCCAAGGAATCCAAGTGTGAGTTTGGAATGATCGAAGTGCTTTACTTGGGACACATCACAGGGGCAAAAGGGGTACAGGTACACCAGGAGAAAATAACAACCATTAGGGAATGGCCTACTCCGAAAACACTCACAGAACTGAGGGGATTCTTGGGCCTATGCACATACTATAGGAAATTTGTCAAAGGGTTTTCTCAACTGTGCGCACCCTTGACTGACCTGACCAAAAAGGGGTCCTTCAAATGGAATGATGATGCCCAAGTCACGATGGAGAAAATGAAAGAGGTCATGAGCACCTTCCCAGTTCTAGCTCTTCTTGATTTCGGCATACCCTTCACTTTGGAGTGTGATTCCTTGGGGGAAGGTATAGGGGCCGTGTTGATGCAGAACAGGCACCCCCTTGCCTATGAAATCCAGAAACTCAGGGGTCCTGAACTACTTTACAACATTTACGACAAATAAATGCTGGCTATCATGCATGCACTAGCCAAATTCAGGAAATATTTGGTAGGTGCAAGGTTTGTGGTCAAATCAGACCATAATAGTCTTAAATATCTATTGGAACAGAAGGATTTGAATGAAAGACAACAAAAATGGGTAAGAAAAATACAAGCCTACGATTTTGACATTGAATTCATCAAAGGAAAGAACAACGTAGTGGCCGATGCATTATCCAGAAGGCCATCCATTTTTTCCATGTCCGGTATGTCAGTCGACTGGAAAGAACACTTGATAGTGGAATATGCAAAGGATCAGTTCGCTTGTAAATTGTTGGACAGGCAAATACAGGATGACAACTTCAGGGTCATAAACGACCTCATCTATTACAAAGGTCAGATCTTTTTAGTTCCTGGATCATCTCTCAAAGCTAAGATCCTGCATGCATGCCATAAATCACCAGTAGCGGGGCATCAGGGCATCAGTAAGACATACAGGCAGGTGAGAGAAAGATTTGCATGGAAAGGCCTCAAGGAAGATGTGATGAAGCATGTCAAAGAATGCACTACATGCTAAGAAAATAAGGATGAGCACACGCACCCTGCAGGATTGTTGCAACCCCTACCTATTCCATAGCACAAGTGGGAAAGTGTATCCATGGATTTCATCACCGGGTTGCCCAGAGCACAGGTGAAAGATTTCATTTTCATGGTGGTAGACAGGTTGATGAATTTTGCACACTTTTTTCCCATAGCCACAGACTTCAGTGCAACACAGGTGGCCGAATTATTTTTCAGAGAGGTGTTCAGACTACACATCCTACCCAAAACCATCATCAGTGACAAGGACAACAGATTCATGAGTACGTTTTGGTAGGAGTTGTTCAGATTAGTGGGTATGGCATTGACTCCTAGTACTAGCTATCACCCTCAGACGGATGGTCAGACTGAGATAGTCAACAAATGGGTGGAAGGTTACCTCAGAAACTACGTAGCAGGACAACAGAAAGCATGGGTCAGATGGTTACATTTGGGAGAATATTGCTACAACACCACCCAACATATGTCCATTGGCATGTCACCCTTCAGATATTTATATAGCTATGATAATTTATCATTTGTGGAGATTTCATTTGGTGACAACAGGGCTCCGATGGTACAAGATTGGATACAGCAGAGCCAAGACATTCTCAGGGAATTGAAGGATCATTTACAAAGGGCACAAAACCAGCAAAAGGTCCAAGCAGAAAAGAACAGAGTTGATCGTACCTTTGAGGTTGGTTATTTAGTCTATTTGAGGTTGCAACCATATAGGCAGGCCTCCATTAAAAGAAGTGGAGTGGAGAAACTGCAACCACGTTTCTTTGGGCCTTATAGAGTCAGCAGGAGGATAGGGGCAGTAGCTTATGAGATGGAGCTTGCACAGGGTAGAAAAATTCACAACGTCTTCCATGTCTCGTTCCTTAAGAAATCCCTCAGTCAACATGTCAGGCCTATTGAGGCATTACCTCCCATGGATGAGGAGGGACAAATTGTTTTAATTCTAGAGGAGGTGTTAGAAGTCCGAGAGAAGAGGCTCTGAAACTGAAGCATCAAGGAGTATCTGATCAAGTAGAAGGATTTACCCATTGAGGATGCCACTTGAGAGCAAGAGCACATGGTTAGAGAAGTGGGTTTGGAATTGCTTGAGGACAAGCAATTTCAAGCAGGGGGGACTGTAATGTCCCCCACCTCTTAGAGAGGTGATGAGGAGACTCAGTGACCTGGGCACCCCCACTAGTTCATAGTCTCACAGTGAAGGGGGGAAAGTCAAGAAGTTAAAAGTTATATTTTTAAGTTGACTTAAGAAAGGAAAAGGATAAAGGAGTAAAAGATAACTCAACAGAAGAATAGAATATTAACCCTGGGAGTTAACCTAACTCAACAGATAATTAGAAGGAAAAGTATAAGTAAGAGGGTGGGGTGCACCTATTACTCATTCTGGTTTTGGATTAGCATTTGCTATTGCTCTTGAACATTCAGTTTGGGGTTTTTTTTGTACAAACCCTTGTGAGAAACTCAGTGGTAAAATATCCACTCACCTTGTTCCACAACTTGGTCTTGGGGATGAAATAATCCTCCACACCATTCTAGTCTCAGCCCATCTCCATCTAGCGCTTCAGAAGGTAGCAAGTCATACTGTTCTTGTGTTTCCAGCAAGGGTGCACCATCATCTGGAGGGAGGTTCGATCCAGCTTATCCTGATATCCCGGGACCATTCTGACAGTTGGGTTTTGTTTACAGGGGAAATACCATCAGTTTGGGGGATTTTCTGGAGGGTTATCATCATTCTACATTTGTCTACAGATTGGGACATCTTGGAGCCATAGGGGACATCCTGTAATTCAGTAAAACTCAGATCTAGGGAGATCTGCTTAAGATCCGAGTCCAAAACTTCTCCCACGGGATTCTCATAGCCCGATCTATATTCTTGGAGATTTTCAGAGCATTTGGAGGCCTCCTTCATTAGGGACAAACCAACTAGGGTTTCAGTCATCCAGTGGGGCACCCCATTCAATGGGAAATTCAGATCTACGGGGTTTGAGAGTGGATTTGGGAATTTGGACATCTGGGTTGTCCTTACAGTTTCCCGATCTATCATTTGGCATATTTATCGGGATGATTGAACACTTTTGGTAGCAGGGCAGAATTATTGAGGGCTTCAACATTCTAGCAGGACGTGGCACTTTCCAGCTTGGAGGTTGAGCATTAGTATGGCTCAGATCTACTTGATTCAGTCTTCATTTTATATCCACCCTTTGGAGGCTTATTTTGTATTGTCGGGAGCATTTTGTAGCAGCTCATACCTATTGCTTGTATGACCATCTGAGGTTTATGCCAGATTGGCCATCTATTGTATTGATCTTACATTGCTCATAATAAAAAGGTCAGATCTTTGCTTGTGCTTCTACATCTTGAATATATTGTGATATCCATGTGTTGATGAATCTTGTATGCACTTAATAACTCAATAAATTAGTAGTAGTTAGTGATTCCGAGAAGGAATTTGGCTTGGGATCATTACACCTTCCCACTCATGAGAAGTATACTTAAACTAGATTCCCTCTTTTTCTCTGTCTTTTATTGGTAACAACATATATGTCCTACCATTCTTTTCTAGGGTATAAGTATTCTTTCTCCCATCATGAATAACTTTTATGTCAAACTACCATGGTCTCCCCAATAAAATATGATAGACATCCATAGGAATTACATCACATAATATTTCATCCCTATAACCTCTTATTTTAAATTCAACTTGGCATTGTTGACTTAACATTACTTGATGTCCTTTCTGAAACCATGATACCTTGTATGGGTTTGGATGTGCATTTGTCTTCAGCTCCAGTTTCTCCACCATCTCTGTGGATACTAAATTGTCTATGCTCCCACTATCTATGATCACCTTACAAACTTTGTATTTCGTCTTGCAAGAAGTTATGAAAATACTTGTTCGTTGAACTGGTTCCTCCATCTCCTTCTCTGGTTTAATAAGAATCTTCCTCATCATGAGGTCCTTTCCTCCTTCTACTCCTACTTCCACATGCTTATGTTCTTCAACAACGTGTTCTTCACCTCCAACTTCGTTATTTCTCTCAGGACATTCCCAATATTTGTGTCCTTGCTTTCCACAGTTATAGCATCTAACTACGCCTCCTATGGCTCTTCCTCTTCCTCTTCCTCTGGAAAACAAACTTCTTCCACCATGTTTTCCTTCCTTAGAACTTCCACCTTTCTCATGGTGACTATGTTGTTTGTCATCTTCATGCTTCTACTTCTGGAACTTTTCTCTTGTAGTTCCCTTACCTCTGCTTGAGTTTCCTCCTCTACATCATTGGCTTTGTTTCCTGGACAATTTTTCTTCATCTTTCAAGGTTTCTTGATAAGTATCCTCGACTGTACTAACCAAAATCATGTTGATCTCCTCTTGGATTTCATATCTCATCCCATTGATATATCTGGCTGTATTTTCATCCTCATTTTCTTTCTATCCAGCACTAATGTTCTATCTATAAAATTCCTCAGTGTACTCCTTCACTGATAAGATTTTTTGTCTTAGGTTTTGCAATCTCCTGAACAGATTGATTTGATAGTCCTTTGGGATAAATTTTGACTTCATCTTGGCTACCATCCTATCCTAGTTTTTAATTTTCTGCTTACCATTTCTCCTGCATTCGGTTTGCAGTTCATCCCACCATAGAGCTGCATGACCTTTTAGTCTTGTCACTGCATGCTTCACCATATTATCTTCTTTGATATCTTCATAATCGAAGTATTTTTCCACAACACGTACCCAATATAACAATTCTTCAACTTCTAAATTTCCTTCATACATCAGTACCTCTATCCTTTCTCTAGCTCCTATTTTTGAAACAATTTTTATTAAGCGATCATGTGCAGCATCCTCTGCTACATTTTCTTCGACCTCTTCTTCTTCACTCTCAGCTTCATTGATATCTCCAGCATCTGGTGCTCTCCTCTACATTGTTTCCATGGTGTCCAGTCTCATTCGAATTTTCCTCATTTCTTCTTCCATTTCTGCATTCTCTCTACATCTTTTGGGTGGCATGATTTCACTGCATCACCTACAAACAAAAATCAAATTCTTGATACCACAAATGATATCAATTTACTTCGTTTCTCCTTTTGTCTGTTTTCTACAAACAAACTCAAAATCAGCTCTGATACCACCTGATGCAGCCCCCCTACTCTCCTGTAGGACTGCACGACCTACTGGTCTTGGATCTTCGATTCTAGAGTCGAGTGACTCTCTTAAACCTTAATGGTTTCCTTCTGT
Organism: Picea engelmannii; assembly: GCA_009831015.1. Classification (NCBI taxonomy): domain Eukaryota; kingdom Viridiplantae; phylum Streptophyta; class Pinopsida; order Pinales; family Pinaceae; genus Picea; species Picea engelmannii. The sequence goes on along the minus strand of ML797945.1, from coordinate 77,741 downwards.
GACTAAACACAGGCCCTTTTGGCTTCTTGTTGCAGGTTTTAATGGCACCCTCAATCCTCCCTTTCACTCTCCTATGAAAGCTCAAAGTGTCATGTGTTAGCTCCTTTTTTCTGATAATCCCCCTCTTGATGTGATCTTGATGATGACCACATGATTGCAGACGTGGCTACAAGCAGTTTGATGTCAAAATACTTTTGGGCCCGCAATCCTCCTCAATCCTCCACGTGTCCTCCTGATGAAACCATGGTTTGAATTGTGGCCCACCCTCAATATTTTAAACTCTGTGCAACTGTTGTTCTCGCAATGCTACGAGATCGTCGATCTCATGATATTGATGATAACATCTAAATCGATGGTTCAGATCTTCACCTTTCAAATATATGGACTATATCTGCCCCTACTTTAATCAATGGCTGCGATATCGTTCGCAAATCTAGACTTAGGGGTTTTGAAATCTCAAACCCAACTTTCTTCCGTACTCAAATCTTCTGGAACTCACAATCTGCTGACACCTATCTTGCTCGATCAATGGTTCTTCTCCCACTTCATATGTTTGACCTTTCAACTCAGATCAACGGTCCTGCGACCCTCTTCGCGATTGACAATCAAGATCTCTTTCAGGTCTCCAAACTTCTGAGATCTCAAATCTCAAACTTATTTTTCCCAATGGTTGTTACCTAGAGTCTGTGATCCACTGAAGTGTGTCCTCCGAATCTAACGATTGAGGATTTATTTGGGTCTTTACCTAGACCTCATAGATGTGTTCCACATCTCCTCCGAATCCAATGTCTATGAACCACTTCGGGACCTTAACCGGAGTTCACGGATTCATTCCAAGTCTCCCTTAGATCTCATGACCCAAATTTTACTTTGGGTCTTCCCACTTTGACAATCTCAGATCTCAAACTGAAAACTCACTTCAATTTTCCCGGAGCTCACGATCTATTGAAAAGTGTCCACTTATAGATCAATAGCTCTAGTCCCTTCGACTCTTTGGGCTTCAAGTGTTTCAACACTTCGACCTTCGCCTTCCTATGTATCCTCTGACCTGTCGATGCATGTCCTCCTAGATCCAGTGGTCCATATTTGCTCTGGCCCTTCAGCTCTCTGTGCTTTGGAAATATCAAAGTTAAAAATCACCTCCTCTTGGACTCATGGTATCTGATGGCTCAGATTTACTTAGGCGATCCGACGCTTGGAGTTTTCCCTGAACAATCTGACGATTTAGATCTATTCTTGCTAATTGGCGACTGAGATTCTATTTCAGATATCCGGCTCTTCGGGGTCCAAAAATCTTAGTTCTCAAATCTTGTGATTTTTCTCTCTCCCCTGTGTGTGAAGCGCTAAGTCTCATGCACTTCACTCTGATCAAATGACTGTTGATATTTTTCACAGCGATCCAATGGCCACTATCTCTCTTCCTCCTGAGCTTTTGAGTTCTATGTGACTTAGAATATTTTCTAAGTGTTCAAAAGTTTCGAACCTTTTCTCCTCCCACGAGTCCGACTATCGGTTGTCTCTGACACTTTATGGAAAGTGCTATCACTTCTGAGCTTCCTCCTTAAAATGATTTCAATTCCCCATGCACACCTTGCGTTCTCGAGATTTCGATAACTCAGATAGAAGTATTTCTTGAAAATAAATTCTTCTCGCCCACCTGGCGTTACTCTAGTTCGGGTTCTTTGACACTTGGTTGTTTCACGACACTTTGCACACTGTGCACCCGGTCTAAGTTTCCTTTGTTCTCTCTAAACTTCTCTGAGTCACTCCAAGACTCAGTCGACACACTCCTTGCATTTGAGATGCACACCTTGCATATGAGTGTCATAAGAGAAACAATTAAAACTCATCCAGTTTCATCACAAACTCATACAATCAACCTGTCAAACAATCATACATGAATGAAAATGAAAATAACCAAACACACAGAATGTCATAGTCATTCAATCACATGTTAAATGAACACAGTCCAAGGATTTGGGATAATTATTTTTGTTCTATTCATTCATGAAAAAAAATTACATAATGTTTCTTATACTCTACTATGTTCTACTGATCCCTCAGATCTCTTACAATACTCATACATTCTGATATATTACAATGCAACAATAAACTATCTAAGGACTAGCTCCACGAGCTCTCTTGTCCTGTCAGCAACCTATCCTATCAAACTCTTAGCGGTTACCTACTCTGTCCTATTACAATAACTAATAGTTATTTCCATATAAGAGTCAACACTCAATATCTGCAATCCCTTACAGTCCTTCACGACTTTACAAACAAGTTACATTTTAAAAATGTTTACAAAATATCTCAACAAAACGATTTAATTCTAAGTGTAACGACCCTGCTTAAATAGACATATAGGATTATTAATTATAATTAATTTAATAATCTAACTGTCCTAAAAGATTAGCTAAACAATAATTATTTCTTAAAATAACATTTACTAATTAGTTATTCATGATTGTCAATGATTAATTTAAGTATTAATTAATTCATTAATTAATAAGATAAAGAAATAAAAGGAGGATAATAAACTATATTGTTAAATTAAGTTACGTATCCAACAAGGGATAACATATTAACTACATGAGGATAAAATAATAAAGGAGGGATAAGGGGCATTAACGGCGGGAGGATAATAAGGTAATAAATGGGTTAGGTAGGGAGTAAAGTAAGGGGAAGTCAGTGAAGGAGGGATAAGGAGGGGAAGGAGGTTGAGGGGAGGGCATTCTACGGGGAGAGGAGCGATTGATTTTGGGGGCTGGATTTGCAGAGAGTAGTTGAGTTTTGGGAGTGGGGATTGTATCAGTCAGGCACCGGGGTTGCTGGAGGTTTTGGGCACGGGGGCCAGGATATTCATATGATATCCTGGAGCTAGGAAGTTACCTAGTTGGCAAGGAGGAACTAGGTTTTGGGCAGTGTTTTGCAGCAGTGGTCAAGGAGGCAAGCGGCGGAAAAACGGAGGATTATTAGCATCAGACTTAGGCATTTATTTAAAATTATGCATTGTTGTATTATGTTAGAAATATTTATTATTCATTGTAAAATTTAAGTTACAGAAGTTACTATTATGAAGGTTATTATGCTGTTATGAAATTGCCGTCTTAGCATGAAAAAATAAATTGATGTTTAATTTATTCGGCCCCTACATTTGGTATCAGAGCGTCTTAGTTTGAAATATGGGCCTATGGGCCAAGTTCTCAGCTCCAATCTCTAGCTCCAGTCCCACCTAACCTGCAAACCAAACGCACTATTATTTTGATAATAGATAAACAAATCTAAATATAAATAAACAAAATAAATTGAAAAAGAATATTGCATTACACATCCTATAATTGTTAGTCGTGCATATTTTTCTGAAATGAATTATATTTTGTATTTTGTACCTTCAGTAAAATTTTACTATTCACTTTAGGAAACTAAGAATTTTGTATTGCCTCTTTCTTGATATATTTCTTCAACAATTTAGATTTCTAGCAACTTATTAAATAAGATTTAAAAATTTAAACTTTAGCAGAGTTCAATCTCTAAAACGCCTTTCACAATAACCATAAAAATAATGCTAAAAAACTGTTGCTAATGAAACCTCAATAATTCTAAAAATAATAATCCAGCCATGTAGCACCTGTGTGAGAAAAACCAGCGCGCGGCCCGATCTATTTCACTCTTTTTCTGCGTAGGCTATTCTAATAAATTACTATTCTACATCAGCCAAAGGTTATCCCTCATTGTTTCCTGAATATTTAAATACTAGATCCTAGCAAGATCTAAATAAGAACCCCACCCACAAGTTGCATAAGCCTGAAAACACTAGATAATTTGGTGGAAAATAAAGTTGCCTGTATTCCCCCTTCAGAGTCTTGAATTGGAATTTGATTTGCATTGCATCGAAGGCAATATCATCTTATCTTTGTTTTTAACTAGGTTAGACAAGCTTGAGATGCCCTGAAAACTAGAGAAGCAGTCTTTGTCATGATGTGCTCAGAAGTAGTTCGTTTTGCACTACATAAAAGAAGATCAAGGAGTCAAGGAATCATAAAATTGGCCAAATTGAATAAGATCATCTACTCAGATACATCATTTGCAAATCAATTTCTTATTCTCTCAAATGTGCCTTAATATCCCTCTGAAGAAGTGGTCAACACCAAGGATAAGAGCATTGCAATAGTAATTTCCTCTCTTCTACCTCTTTTGTATAACTGCTTGATGCAGGTTTATAGGTTCAACCATTCCATTCATGCAGATAAACATGAGCCATTGTAACAACTCATTCAAAGAGGTATATAAGTTTAAATATAATACAATGTTATTGATTACAATGAGAAAAGATTTCTCACACATTGCAAGGCTATGTACTACTATTATACTTGATGGTTGATTATAGCCCACCATGTTGGTAAACCAAACTGCTACTATAGTTATTCACCCAAAATGGATGCACATCTAGACTCAATGTTCATCAAACATCTTGATTACTATTCCAGGTCAATGGTGAAATCTTGTACAGACCTCTCCAAATATGATCCATTATGACCCTCTATGGGTATACTTACAGAGGTAAACCCGCCCCTGTTTGAGCATCCATAAAAGAACTTGGGTATGCAACCTACGTTTACTGGGTTAGAGCTATTACACAATGTAGATTAATAAGTCTAAGTTGAATATAATAATAATAGTATAACGGACAATAGTTGCTGGCATATCTACAATAACACACGCAAAGAAACCCATGAAATAACGGAAGCATAAAATTTACCATATAGTGATTAGCTAGCCCATAATCTGATAAGCAATAATCAATAACGTCTCTAAGACTACAGTCACCAATTTGGCATTGACTCACTCATGAGGAGTTGTATACCGTCCACTACGGTTCAATTCTGGTTGTGGTGTGCCCCGTCTGAAGGGCATAAGCTTCAAAGGGATGAGGCCAGGTGTAAGTCCAGGAAATTTTGACAGAATAGCTACCCCTCGACCTGACATCTAACCCAAAAGGAAGCCGTCAGTGACTCAACAGATGTTTATTGCAGTAATTGTTTTTTCAAATAACAATAAAATAAGTTAAATTAATATATAGAAAGTAATGCTCAAGAAAAACGCTTCAGAAAGCAAGGTTACGACACCTAAAGAAATTGAGGGAAGAATAGTGAAAATGGTGCCACTGCAGTTATCGTGCGCTGATAGTGCAAATGGTCCAGATGGCCAATACTACAATCTCTTACATGTCAGAAAGTTATGAAAACACCGATTTTCTACTAACAAATGAATGTCATTAAACACATCAAAAAGGAAGATGGCAAGTATAATATCTAGACCACACTCCTCCGTTACTTCGGTATTATCACGAAGACTGGTCTATTAACAGGAGATTTTCAAGATTTTTTTTTTGAGCTGATAAGACTTACTTCCACACAATCGCCTAATTTTTCTACTACCCTTTTAATGAAGACATCTCCTGCACTGTATCCATTTTTCTGTAAAGTTGGGGGAGCCTTGAATATTTTTCCCCAACGACGCACACCCTTCTTTGGTGTTCTGCTTCTTCCAGGATGGACAGTACTCGAGATTGCACTCCCTCAATACGGCCACGACCATCTTTGCCTAGAAACCCCCGATGGGGCCTGTGTTTTTCAAATGAGGGTGACGATAATAATATCTTTCCAACAGCCTGTGAGAATCCACAAGCTCCAACAAGAGACACAGTGAACAATATCGGGCAGGTGACTATGCATTGTAAAGCCATTTGTATCAATTTCCAAATCCAGCGAAGTAAACGATGCAACTCTCTGTCTGAGTTTAACAATGAGCCAGCGAAATCCCCATTCAGAGCTCCATTGTACGATTGTCCACCAAATCGGTCACTCGATCCGTGAATTTGATGTTCTAAGAATGATCTGAATCAATCCCAGATGGCCTTTAAATGGCACACAGCTATTCAATTCACTTGCAAAACTACACAAACACAGGCAAGAATTGAACCCCACTATTGGGATACTTTATCTCTTGTTAAACTTCAGTCTGAAAGCACAAGAAATAATGATTTTGGACATCCAGCTGGAGAAAGCGATATGATGGAGTCTGAATTGAAGATGCCAGTTGATAACCTGGCATCTAATAATCAACTATTGGGAGCAACTAAATATGAAATTAGTTCAGAAAATTTAACTATTGAGAATGCACCTGTTGTTGAAAAACGTTCAGAAATTACAAATGTGGAAAATTCTGGTGCACTGCCAATGTCAATCCCATTCCCTTACTAGAAGCTCAACAATGTTGATGGCGGGCATTACCAACACCAGTGCCAAGAGCAGAGCAAAGAGGCGAGAGGTGGAAATGAGGCAGCCTGAACAGCTTAGGTGTTTGGTACTGAGGTGAACAACTTAGGTGTTTGGTACTGAGAGCTGGAGGCCGGGCACATGGGCCTCATGCCAGAAGATCGACCGTAAAGGCTGCCAGCGAATGCCAAGGATTTTTTTTCTTATATATATTAATGTTTAGTTTATTAGTTTATTTAAAAATATTAATACGCCCTTTTGAATAATTAAATTTTCATTTTTTTTAATTAAATTTTAGTTTTATAATTTATTTAAAGATATTAATACGCTAGTGTAAACTTAAATTATATAATATATATATATATATATATATATATATATATATATATATAATTATAAGTTTTAATTTAAATAATTTAATAATATAGGGCTAAGAAAAATTTATGGAGTCCGCGGGGATCGAACCCTGGACCTCCCCACCAGTCAAGTATTTACAAAGTCCGCCCTACCAATGCACCACACGATGTGACTTTTACAAATAATTTCACATATAAATACTTTAATTGTCATACCCAAGACCACCCACCAAGCGAAGCGCCTTAAGAAGAACACTAATGCTGAAAGGTACATAGTGCTGGTGAACACCGAAACGTGGCTGGCAGTAGGGGATAATTATTTAGATGCCGCAGTTTAATCCTATTTAATCATTAAACGTGGTAATTATAACCTTACAACATTTTTTTTAATGTGATTAGGTAAATGTTAAAAAAAAAGTAAACATGTTAACGGATGCCTTGATAAATGCAAGAAAGTTATGAACGATAAATCTGACCCATTGATTTTGGAGGACAACTAAGAATATGCTAGCATCTTCAATGCATAGCCATCAGATAATGGTTTAAGGTTAAATAAGATTAAAAGATCATTAATTATGCCCATTGTCAATAGGTGTATGCTTTTCGGTGTAAATTAATAAACATAAGGTCGGAAGTCACTTTAATCAAGTTGTAAGAAAAAAGTTAAAAAGGGATTAGACTAGGACAAGCGGGAAGGAGGCGACATATGTACTAGGAGAGTAAGCATAGGAAGTGGCGAGTGAGGCGCAAGGCTAACATAGCTACAGGGCAACGGAACCAATAGTTCTTTTCATAGGGACAAATAAATCAAGCTTAGACGCTTAATCCTAACCCTAACCTAGCCAATCCCCTAATAGAGTAATGTCTGTTTACAGACAAGTAAAGAAAATTCACGCCTAACCCTGTTTCTAGTTTGAGTAGCACCAATTTGAAACATCTTGGAACTCACCCTGACATCTTTGGTGGATGCAGGTTAAAGCCTACAGGATGGTCAAGACTCGAGGGAGTCGAGGCAGGGGAGCGTCGTCGCAAGCACCGCCAACACCGCTAGCGCCACCACCACCATCGCCCGAACTAGCCCTCATACTACGCTCTTTGGAAGCCATCAACGAGACTTTAAAGGGGTGACAACCGGTAGGGATTGAAGTGGAACCCCCACCGTCTGGAATGGGTAATCCAGAAGCATCAAGGGATTTAGGGGGAGGACCTCCACCTGAAGACATCACGTGGGAATTGTAGAAGATCAAACTTCTGGAGTTTGCTGGGGGTCGCGCTAGTGAACACGCGGAAGCATGGTTGGAAGGCATGACAAGGTGTTTTTCTTTAAGGGACTATGCATCCAAATCAAAGGAAAAGATCATCAGTTTTTAGTTAAGAGACAGTGCCTTGAACTGGTGGGGAAACCTGGAAAGACAACTGCACCTTACCCCAGACACATTATCTTGGGAACTTTTCGAAGAGAGGTTCCGGAGGAAATATCTACCAGCATACTACGAGGAACAACAGGTAGGGGCATTTCATGCCTTAGTACAGGGAAACAAAACTGTAGAATAATATGAGATCAGGTTTATGGAACTGGTCAAATATGTTTTTAATATGGACAATGACCAACGACAGGTAGAGTGCTTCGTCTATGGATTGAACCCTAATATAAGAGCTATGGTGCGGATGTGGAAATTGTCTTCAGTGGCGGAGGTGGTGGAAAATGCACATTACGTGGAAGAACACATGAACTTGACCGGGGGTACAAGAATGAAATTTCCGCATCGCCTGGGGTTCGTAGAAAAGGCCCCAAGGACATTTCCTAGGGGAGGGGGCTCAAGGCCATCGCCATATGGTAACAGAGTCGTGCCAAGGACAGTAGCTGCATGGATTTCAATGGCAGCGAGTGCAGCATCTCGTACATCGCCAGTGGTGCAGACAGGTCCACGACCATATCAAGGAACAACGAGTAGGGGTAGGAGTTCCAGGGGAAGGAACTCATTTCAGAGACAGTCACATAACAACGCACAGGTTCAATCTTGTGTTACCTATTGGAGGTGAAAAGGACCCCATTACCAGCGTCACTGCCCAGAGTTACAATCAGGGTTCGTACATAGAGAAGGAAATGCACCGATGGGGAGAGCAAGTAGCAGCCATAAGATTTACGCAGTGGTTAATAATCGCCAGGCCGAACATCAATCCATGGTGGTGGAGTCATCAGGTACAATAAATCATATCAATGTTAATATTTTGTTTGATTCTGGTGCGACAGATAGTTTCATTTCACCATCTGCATTAGAAAAGAGTGGGTTGGCAGCCTACGAGCACGATGACTTTAAACAAGTCGAGATGGCTTCGGGGGAAAAACAA